>VURO01016437.1:33883-56829 GCA_015108175.1 Pelvicachromis taeniatus
TAAAAAAATTTTTTTCCGGGGTTTTTTTTTTTTTTTTGGGAGGGAGGGAGGGAGGGCCTCACTAAATGTGCCATGTGCAGAGAAGAGACCAAAGAGAACAACCACAGATGATAGGAAATCTAACTGTTGATAAGAGAGAATGAGTAAAGAAAGCTTGTTCTTTTGGCACTCGGGGCTTTGACTCGTTGCACGTCTGCCTTTTTGTTGCCGTGTCTTATGAGTATAAAATGTTAAATGGATAAAAAATTTCTGCTCCTAACAGACACCAAGTGGAACGTGGTGAGGAGGAGGCTCTCAAAGGGCCGCAAAAAGCGACCAGAAATAGAAAACAAGGTTCAGCTGTTTGGAGAGCCCCTCTGCAAGATATGCCCAGACGATTGCTCACTTCCCAAACCAGTCACAGTAAGTTGCCCTTTGATAAATGTCAGAGTTGATGTCATATCAGTAGCTTAGCTCACTTTGAGAACTTTCTGTGCATTGGTTTCAAGATATTAGCAGCCTGTGTTTTAAAACGATTTCTTAATGCTTTGAAGATCGAATATGATATGATTGCATGCATGCATGCATGCAATCATATCATTGCACATGTCTGTGCTCTGCATGAATAACACAGACATGCAGAGCTGTTGTGTGTGCGTTTTTATTTATTCATTTCTATATATGATAATCTCATCTTCTTTCTCTGCCGTGCTGCTTCATCAGGAGCTGCTGGTGCTGCTGAGGAAGAAAGGCCCGTCCACAGAGGGAGTGTTTCGGAAGCTGTGCAACATCAAGAGCATGAAAGACATCAGAGAGCAGCTGAACAGCGGCGCCAGCGTGGACATGGGTGCTCTGCCTGTCGTTCTGCTCGTCGGACTGCTCAAAGTACGTTTTCATACTGGGAGGCGCTCCCACTTTACAGGTTCTTCGCATACTATTAGCGTTACCACGTATGTGCAAATCCACGATTAATATTAGTGCTAAAGTACTTTCTACATCACTGTTAAAGAAGCATTATGACTGTAGGTTATTTTAACCACTGCTACCACAACGGCCACACTACTACTGCTTCACCTGCTGCTATAGTTTCTAAGAGAGCAGCAGTACTTCCTTGAATACGTTAAGTCATTTGACAAGGAGAGTAGATATGAATTAAATAGGTGGTCTTAATCATATTTAATCTGCTAATATAATCTGCTAATAATCTGCTCTAATATACATTCTTCTCATCACTGCCTTTCTCTTATTTATAGAGTTTTCTGAAGGAGCTTCCTAGCAGCCTGCTGGTGTCTGATTATTATGACAAGTGGATGGCGGCTCTGGACATTGAAGACACCCAGCAGAGAACTCTGGAAATCACAAAGTAAGCAGTCGATGTCTGCTAATGAGCCTCGGCACTGACCGTTAAAAAAAAAAACAAAACAAAAAAACTAAAGAATTTATATGTGTAAAAAAATTGGTTATGGTCTTTTGCTTTTTTCATGACTGGTTTTGTGGTTTTGAGGGAAGTTTTTAATCATTCCATATGTTCTGTATACAATCCAACCTGAACACAGCCCACTTCTCTTTTTTAAGTCTGTCTACTGTTTTAAAAAAGGAAGAGACTTTAAAAAAAAGAGCGGCAAGCTAACCCTCTTCTTTTTTTTTCTTCCTGGTTCCTTTTTTTTTGCTACCCGCAAACTAGGGTGGTAGATGATCTCCCTGGACTGAACAGACTCCTCCTGCAGCATCTGATCTGCGTCTTCCACCACATCCTGGAGAGCGCCGACATCAACAAGATGGATGCCTACAATCTGGCGGTCTGCATCGGCCCCACGCTGCTGCAGCTGGATGACACCCCGCTGGAGGAGCAGAAGGAGAAGATGCAGAAGGTAAAAAGTTGCGATATGAATTTACTTTCTCGCTTTGAGCGCTTTGAAGCCTCGCGGCTCACGGTGCAAAAAACCTCAAGCAGTTTCACTAGCACATACTTAGGTGCTAATAACAAACAAACTATTTGGACCAAGTGAAGCACTGACTCTGTCTACAGAATCCCTTATTTCATTTTCACTTGACTTTGTTGTTGTTATTCAGTTTGCTAACCTTTGCTTGTCTTTGTGTGATTCTTTGCAGGTCACAGATCTTACTCAGTTCCTGATTGAGAACTGTGACATTCTCGGAGAGAATACCAGAGTCCTGCTGGACACAGATGAAGGTAAATTAATTAGCAAATAAAGCCCCCAATAAGGTTGAGAGACCTTTATGGGCCGTTGTGTTCCATTTGTGTTTTTATTATTAACTGGTTTAAAGAGTTAAATGAGATAAAAATGGATTCTAATCATGTCTTCCTTTCCTCGCTCGACAGACTCTGTCTCCTCCCAGCATCAGGATTCTGCGTATGATAGCACCGACCCAGATGGAGATGCAGAGGTGGGAGAGAATATCATGTCCACGTCTACAGAATATGGCTCTACTTCTTCATCCTCATCGCCCAGCCCCAGCACGACCACCTCCTCTTGGTCCGATGCTGTCTTCAACACAAAGCTGGGATTCAACCGCCGGTGCTCCGAGCCCATCATCCTCCTCTCGGATGATCTCAAGGGCCTGTGCGGCCACGCCAGGAGCCACGAGGACTGCTCCACAGAAAAGGCAGACTTTGGCGAGCAGCCTCTGAAAAAGCAGATCTCGGATGACTCCTTCTTGCTCAGAGGCCGTAGCGTAGTCAGGCCAGCTATGCCTTTCTCAAAGTTGAATAACAGCTCCAATGGGGATTTGCAGCCTTTCATGGGCAAGGACTGTTCTTGCTCTTCCCTCGACAGCACTACCTCTAACCATTCAGAGAGCTCTGTTTTCACCAGTTCCCCAATGGTGTCACCAGGATGCTTGAGGAAGGCAAACACCAGCAGCCAGCCTTCAGTGGCTGTTAAGGGACAGCAGGAGATTTCCAAACCAGAAGAAAAGAAGCGCTCTCAGTCCATGAGAGTTGCCACTAAAGTCTTAATGAGGACCAGGAGCTTAGGAGCCTTTAGTAGAAACAGCCAGAAAAGAGACTCACAGAAGGAAAACGCCTTCCCCTGTGAAACCCTCCAGGAGGACTTACAGAGCGAAGCCGATCCACCGGCCGAGCCTGTGGACAGACCACGCCCTCTGTCTGCGATTGAAGTGTTCAAGCATGTGGACAGCAGGCAGCCCTGCAGCCCTCCATCATACGAACAGGCGGTGCAGAATGCGGGTCCCCCCCCACAGTATCGCTCGTTGACTGTAAAGGAGATGAGGAGCAGGTCTCGTCCATCCTCTGTAAATTATGACTCTAAGCCTCAATGCATGCAAATTCAGGACTGCATCGCCCAGGAAGCAGACGTTGTCAATCTACGGCAGCCTTTCCGCCAGAGAGCCATGTCTGAGTCTGTGTCTACGCGTCAACATGATGTGGTGTCACGGAGATGCAGCCAGCCTGTGTTTGAGGAACTTTCCTATGCAAAGGAGTCTTACGTTTGATTGACTGAATATCTGCTCTGCAGACTGCATTTTGTCACAATCTGCAAATATTGTAGACAGAAATAATTCTGAAATGACCAGGCAGCAACCCAAACTTGTGCACAAAGTCCGGTGTTTTTATCGTTCACTGTTTCACTTTGGATAAATGTCAGCTATGTGACGCCTTTATGGCTGCACATTCTCAGTAGTACTGTTAAGAGTACAAGTATTAACTTCTGTGTAGTTATGATGATAGATATTTAGTCTATCACAATGAAGCTATGAACACAGTTTGCTGTGGAGAAAATATGCTACGAATTTCTATGTTTTCGTCTGAAGTTTTGTTTGTTATGGTGATATTTACATGTAGTATAATATATGTTCACTATGGTTTTTTATGTTTGTTTGCTTTTTGTGAATATAATTCACTTTGCATATTGCTTCGACTTCCACTACATTAAAGCACTTTTCTGATAATCCTTTTTTTTTTGTATTTGTATGCTGAATTGTACATAAAGTAAGCTAGCAATGTATGTAATCTTTATCAATTAATATTTTGGTGCAAAGTGAAAAAATATAAGAATGCAATAAAAACAATTAAAAAAACTAATGAAGTTCCTCTCCGTGTATCTGTGACCTTCACAAATGCCTGTACATTTGTTTGCTGCTAAATCACCATGGAGTGCAATCATTAGTGTCTAAATTAATGACAGAATGGAGGAGAGTGACTACTTTGGCTCAAGTTCTCTTTTCTAGACTTGTTGCATAACGTGCTAACAGGCTTCATTGAGAGAACATCGTGTACTGGCACATATGCTAAAGCTGAAGGAAACCAGACTCTGTCACATGGGCGGATTTGGTTTTTCTGCGAATTGCTGTTCCTCTTGTCTGTGACTGCAGATGAGCTGATGCCACCTCTTCTTCCTCCTTTTCTAGGTGGTGTTAACACACTCTTTCCTTCCTTAACAAGCTGATTTTCTTGTCTAATTTTCCAAAATTAAACAGTTTGAAAGTGAGCCTGATTTATCCAGCTGTATATTGAACACCAAGACAGACATACAAAAACACAACACTGTGTCATAATACTTGCACAAACATCGAAATCTGCTTGATTGACAAGTAAGTGCATGCATGCAAAGAACTGGTGTCAGTATTTTGACATTCAGTGTCAAATATAAAAACTATTGAAACCGGATTAACATAACTTGTGCAAATAAAAAAGTTGAAAATATATATGTGATAGAACTGTTCAGCAAAAATGTGGGGCTGCGCTAAATGTAAACTGTGCATAAAAAACATGCATGTATGAAGAAAATAGGACAGCAACAGGAGGAAGCTGATGGACAGCAGTGACCTTCTACAGGTGTAGAACTCAAAAAGTGCATGTTCACTTTGGACGGGTCAGCTACAACAGTTCTCCACCCACATTATGTGTCAGGGTTGTTGCAGACTAAATTGCACTGGAAAAAGTTTAATAACTGTAATGAATGCTTTCAGGTTAACAAAAGCTAAGCATGTGCTACAGTTCAGGAGCTTATTATTCATGCAAAGGATTCCGAGTCTTTTCTTTTATTCACAGGTACCACAAAGGTCAGGCCGGCGTTAATACTGATAACTCTTTGTGGCTTTTCACAGGCACTGACCCAGGTGAGGATTCTCCGTTTCTCCACAGGTTTGAGCTCAGGTGAGTGCTCTCTGATATCTGCAGGTCTGTGGGGGCGAGAGGGGGTCAGGCAGGGTTCTCCAGGACAAAATCAGCAATAGAGGAAGAAAGGTAAGATGAGTAGCAAAGCAAAGGCATAGAGAAAGTGAGAAGGCAGTTCATAACAAAAGAGGCGGGACCATGACATTTGTGTCCTGCAAGTACTTATTATTACCCATTTCCATAGGAAAGGCACAGAAAAACAAAAATCAACCTGCAATCATATGCTGTAGGCATTCACATTGACTCCTGTCACATCACATGTAAGAGAGAATTGTTTAATCTATTATCTTTTAGCAAAATGAAGAACAAAAACAGGAAGAACTTGCGTAACACAACACAGCCACAAGCCTCAAAAACAACCAGGGCTCTATTAGTACCTCTCTGACAGTCCAACTCTGCACACTCTTTGCACGTTCATCGGTTTCAAAGTTCTTCTAAACTGTAGACCTCAGTTTATAGTGTTCTTTTTATTTATTTCTTTCGTGGGGCATCTGTCGAAGGTCCGTCGCATAAAAACACTGTGGCTCTGTTGCAGGTTGTTTCCAAACCCCCAAACTAAGACGCTGATAGTAACATCAAAAGGTTTAATAACAAACACTTATGCAAAAGAAATATGTTATCTTCATTTTAAAAGTCAGTTTTTAAACACTGTGGCAGAAGTTGACAGTCACTATCAGGGCGTTGTGGAAAATTTGTTCAGCTGTTGGTCACTTGGGGGGTTTTTTTGTCTTTAAAAGGTCAGAAAATAGTGCCTGTGAGGCTGTACTGCTTTGAGGTAAATGTAGTCATCCACAGATTCGGCCATAGGCCGAGAGACATGGTACACCCTGTCGCCAGTGTAACACAAAGAGAGACAGACAACCATTCGCACTCATATTCACACCTATGGGAAATCTAGAATCACCAGTTAACCTTACCTCACTACATGCATGTATTTGGTCTGTGGACAGAAGCCAGAGTACATGGCGAGAACCCACACAAACATGGGGAGAACACGCAAACTCCACACAGAAAGGCCCTGGCCAATTGATGGATTTAAACTCAGGACCTTCTTGCTGTGAGTCAACAGTGCTAACCACTGCACCACCCCATCATGATTAGACTTATTGCACCTAATCTGATATATCTGTGATAAAGTTTCATAAATATCCTATCCACAGGTTAAAAAAAAGAAAAGAGGTCCATGTGTTCTGGATCTTCTCTGTATGTGGGATACTCTTACGCTGGAAAAATAGACTAAACAGGTCATATCTGTCCTCTGCTTGTATCTTAGGTGCAATCTTTGACTCTCAGCTCTGTTTTTGACATACAAATGATCAGTCATTCCTTTTCCAGGTAAAAAAAGGTTAAAAGAAATATTTTCTATCTGAAGCAGACATCGTAAATGCCCTCCATGCCTTCATCTTATCACATTTCGGCTATTCCCAATACTCTGGTCTCTACTAAATACTCGTAAATCTTCTACCTCCACCTCATGTAAACATGGCCTCACTCCAGCCTACATTATAGATGCACTCAGACCTCATGAGCCAACGTCAGAGCCCCCTAACTGTTCCCACAGCCCACCTCTTTACAGAAGCCACTGTAAAGACATTTTCTGTTAGAGCCCCACAGCTGTAGCGCGCTTTACAAGAAGACTGAGGTTAGTAAATTCAGTATCTACTTTTAACCCTTTACAGGGGCTTCACTGGAGTACCCTCCTGTAACTGAAGCATTACATTTGACAACACTTTTTGTTATTTTTTCTCCAAAATTTGCCATTTAAAGTAATTTTTACAAAAAATATTTCTATAAAAACACTTCTTATTCCCACTCTTTTTCTTTATAACCTTATTTATTTATTTATTTTAATTTCTAATTTATGTATTTATTATTCTATTCAGCGAGTTTGTGCACTCTCAGTGCTGGTCCCGTCAGCAAGGCTAAAATCTTAACTAAATCAAGCATGCTGATCATCACGAATGAGATATCTGATCAGGGATGAGGTGGAAGCACGTGATCCACTGTGGTGGCCAGGAAAGGGAGCCGCTGGAAGAAGAGTGCCTGTAGACAGTGGAAAACATTCGATTTTCATCTAGATCTGCTGGTGGCAGCAAAACAACACAACTTTTACTTTGAAGACAAAGGTTCTCTATTTCTGTGTTGCATCTCAATTTTTCGCTACCGGTTTCACTTCACGACCAGTAGATGCCTTCTATGCAAAGCACGGGTAACTGTGGCAATCTGCTAGTCACCAAAGAAGAAGAGGTGACCTAAGGGCAGTGGTTGTGTCTTGAGAGGTAATCTACTTGTTGCATGATTAGTGTTTCAGTCCCCGGCTCCTTCAGTCTCCATGTCAAAATATCCTTGGGCAGGATGTTGGACCACAACTTTCATATATGCATCTATCAAGAAGGTCCTAGGTTTAAATTATTGGCCTGCTGGAGACTTTTTTTTCCCATGTCTGTGTTGTTCCTTACTGGCTCCACCAGCTTCCTGATAGCAACCCTGAATTGGATCAGCAACACAAACTGGATCCATGGCTTGTGGTCTGTAAAGCACTTTGCAGTCATGTTTTGAACAATTCTATATAAATAAAAGTTTATTTTTATTATTCTAGCAGCGTTTGACTGCAGATTTTAATAAAGAGTCTCAATACATTTTACTAGTAAAAGTGTTTCATCCCACACTCATCAGTAAGCATGCTGGAGATGCTGTGCTTTGTTTTTCATTTACAGTAATTACCTGCCACAGGTCTTACTACTTTCCTTGACACTGGTTTACCACTTTCTGTGTAGGCTTGGGGGCATGACAGCATGTTGACAGACCTAGAAGTCTCCCCACTCCCACCCACAACCGCCTTCTGTGTGTGTCGTCACCGATGTTAGGTACAACACATTTAGGCTTGTCCTTTCGTTCTGCTCATCCAAATCAAGGCTCGCAGTTGGGAGTCTCGAATCAAATGTACAAAAGATTATGTTGTGAGTCCATTACTGTACTGAAAATAGAATGAATGTGTGGAAGCATGCCCTGCTGATTACATAATATCATGGCTGTCAGTCAAGACTAATGAGAATAAACTAACAGAGTGGCAATCTGCAAAGTTTGCCCTTTGTAATGATTTTAATGATTTGTCGCAGCTGAGGCATAAACAATACACTATGCTAAGAGGATGTTAACAACACAGACCCTCAACCTCAACCTCAACTCCCCACCTGAATAGAAAAGGTTCATTATTCCTTTATTTAGACCCAAAACACATGATGCAGTTCCAGCAGGGGGTTTCTCTACTTGCAGCAATTACATTGCATTTAGCTGTTTGTGTGCAGTTGTCATGAAAATGTTGCACAATGAGCCGTTGTTTGGATATTTAAACATTTTTGCCTGTTATGTAACAAAAGTGACAAAACAAAGGCATAATCAAATCATCGATACGGAAACAAAGAAAAGTGCCACTTCTCACCACATAACTCTCACCTTTGTCCTCCCTCCACACAGAGTCTGGTGTCAGTTCCTGTGCCCTATTTTTTCTCTGACACGTTCAGACTTCTTTTTTTTTGTCAAGCTCTCAAAACTCTCTGTGGTTGAGCATCATCTTGAGCTGAGTTTCTGCATTTACTAAGACACTCATGTGGGCCAGGGTTGAGTGTTAGCTGTGGGTAAAAACAAATCTGTTTTCAAGTGTACTGCTTTTTTTTTTTGGTTTGCTTGTTTTTCTTTCTTTTTAAGCTGCAATAGTGTGAAGAAGCACCACAGAGGCGTCATGTTTGCACCACTGCTCACATCTGGAGTCAGACATTAAAACTCTGTGTATGTTTACTGTCAATACTACCTTTGAGAGAAAATCTTACCTCATATAGTGCTAAGAGATATCTTTAAATGCAAAAAAAAAAAAAAACATGCAGGATGACACCGTCACCTTTTGGCTTTTTTTTTTTCCTGTGCAGGAAGTCATTCTTGCATCAAAAGGTTATTCTCAGAATTTGTGATCTGTTGTAAGAGTCTGGCAGGTGCTTACAATACTGGGTTTGTTTTTGACATTAATAGATAGTTTATGGGCTGAAAAGCTTTTTCTGCATGTCTGTTTGCCGCTGAAACTGGCAGTTCAGTCTTGACTTTGAGATGGAAGTTTTGATCATAGTAAGAATCGAAAGTTCAAAGAAAAATCGTTATAGCAGAAAGTGCCTTAGAAACATTTTTAATGGCAAAAAGATAAGATGGCAACATTCAAGGTAAACAATAGCAGCACGTACACAGACAGAAAGTTAAGGGATGAATTCACTTCTCTTTAGTCTTGGGAATTTAGTTCAGGCAAGATCATCATAGGAACAAAAGCAGTTTGACAAAGACCAGAAGGAGAACAAACACTTAAAAAGAAATAATGGATTGCTTTTTAGATTTAGATTTTTGGATTGCACAACATCAAGTCAGTTAAAGTTCTGGGATATTGAGCTCGTCAGTTAAGTAGCAGAGGGGGATGTTAATCAGGTGTTCATGAAATTAACAACATCAATGAGACAATCCCCGAAACAGGAACAGTGTTACAGGTGGTGGTCACTGGCATTTTATTCCCTCTTTATCTTTTCTGACTCTTTGTTTTTACTAGTTTTGCATTTTGCTAAGGGTCATTGTCACCGCTGGTAGCATGAGTCGATGTCTGGACCCTACAGATGTTGCAGAGGTAGTCCACGTCATCGATACGTGCTATTGCCTGAAGGTTTGCTGTGTCTATCAGCAAAGTCTCAAGAGCGTGGAAGAAATTCCAGGAGACACGTAGTTAGGACAGCTGGACTGGGCTGTAGAAAGTCCTTCACCCATCAGCAGGGTCGTATTTACTCCTTTGTGCAAGGAGGAACAGGAGCGCCAGAGGAACTGCCAGAGCTCCAAAGTGACCTCTCGCAGGCCATTGGCTTGACTGATTTCACAATTGTGACTTGAGGGATTGACGTCTTGTAGTGACCTATGTGCTCACTGCCCTGCACCGTGGTGCCTGACTGGGAGTAGCCATAGAATACTAGCATCGGCAGGTTTTTGCTTTTCACAGATGAGAGCAGGTTCACCCTGGAGAATGTTGGGCTGCCAGAAACATCTTTCAGCGTGACAGGTTTGGTGGTGGGTCAGTGCTTGTCAGGCACATCCATAGAGGGATGCACAGACATCTACAGGCAGGCAATGCCACCCTGACTCCCATTAGATATCAGGATGAAGTCCTTTGACCCATGATCAGACCCTACACTGGTGCAGTTAGTCCAGAATCCTTTCATTTTCAACAAATTGCTGAGTCCACATTAGTACAAATAGCTGAGCATTGACTGACGTTATGTTTTACGTGTGACTTTCACAAGACCTACACTTGCAACACATACTCAGCTGAAACCTGTAAAAATGACAGACGATATAAAAAGAAATACACTTTCAACTTATTAGACCACATGACCATGTGACATGAAAATGATCTTAAAGCTGGCAAAAAAAGGTCAAAGTTCAAACACATCCTGTCACATGTCTTCAAACTCTGGTTTGCTTCAGGATGTGTGGTATTGCCTCATCTATCACAACCAATGTCTTCTGCTGCCTGTCAGCCACCACTGTGTCTGGTTGGTGGGTTGGTTACTTCTCTTACTATATCTTGATGTCCCACATGATATTAGCCCTGTGTTTCTCAGCTACTTTCAGGGTTGTGTCCCATCTACACAGATGTTCCTGTGCCACTTGGTTGTGTTTGAATCTTACACCTTGCCTTCCTGGATCTGGTGATTAGAGCCTGCGCTGCTATTCTATTAGTTGGACTTCTGGATGTGAGCCATTTCCTCTACTGACTAATAATACACCCCAGGGAGGGACTTCCCTGACTACTACTACTACTTCCTTCTCACCATCTGACATCTGTCTTCAGCTGCTTGAAACATTCTTGTACAAGTTCATCTTTGGGAGTAATTTTCCTGATGTATTCATGCATGCTTTTTTTTTTTAATTCTCAGGGGGGTTTTTTTGTTCCTTGTAGAGCCTCATGATGGTGGGCCCTCCATATAAGACAGTAAAGTATAAGTGTGTTTGAAAACATCCATCCAGTTTTTTCTTAATAATGAATACTTTATTATTACCCATTCACTCAGTGAAGCGGTGGGCAGCCACCAGTCCAGTGCCTGGGAAGCAGTGTGTATAGATAGTAGCTTGCTCAGGTACCTCAGGGTAGCCGTTTGGTGGATTTCAACCCCTGACCTTCGGATTATGGGGTGAGCCTACTGGGGCCTACTGAGCTATTTCTGCCACCCCACTGAGCTATCTCTGAATTTGATAATTCAAGGTCACATGAGGGGGCTATAGAGCTTATCCTAGCTGGCGTTATAGGACGAGAGATCCGGCCAGCTTAGGGTTCAGATTATTATTCCTCAGGACACGGAAGAAGTGCAGCCACTCTTGGGCCTTCTTTACCAGGGCGTTGGTGTTGTGGGTCCAGGTGAGCAGAGATGTGGGTGCCCAGAAACCTGAAGGCAGAGACAGATTCCACCCTTTCTCCTTTTATAAAGAGAGGAGAGTGGACATGTCTGTGCCTCCTGAAGTCCACTATGAGTTCCTTTGTTTTAAGGACGTTCAGTTTCAGGTTATTTTCTGAGCACCAGCGGGACATGTTCTCTACCTCCACCCTGTACGCTGTCTCATCTCCATCAGAGATGGAGCCCAACCACGGTGGTGTCTATGGCGTCTGATACATCTAATCAGATGTCTGATGCATAAAGGGGACAGCCAACAGAATATTTTATATATGACAAATTTAACTTTAAAAAATGAAAAAATTAATGATAATTCTTTGAATACTGACTAATAACAGTAGAAAACTGTCTTTGATACCAAAGAAATTAAATCAGTGAACTTATAAAGAGCCCTGCTTCACAGCTTCTGACCAGTCACCCTCCTGAAACAGTTTCTTCTTCTGTCCATCCTTCTCTTCCTCTTTTGCTCCTCTTCGTCACTATGACAGTCACAAGCTAAAAAATAATTTTGTACTCCTGAGAGAAAATTTTTTTTTTTTTTACGTCATGGCTACAGTTTAATATGAAAGGTTTTTCGGGGTTGAGCTCTTTGACTAGATGAATTAATAAATTAATTGGGGTTGGTGAATGATAACAATAATAATACGTCATTTTCTTTTTCATCTAAATCATTTTTTTGAGCCTTGAGTCAAAGTCTATTTGGAAATCATGCACGTGCACATTGAATAAGAAAATATTTCGAATTTATTTAATGTCTAATTTTAAACAGAATTAGTCGTTTATGCCAGAAGACTAATTTTAAAAGCCGACTCTTTGGTTTTATTATATTTACGTCTCCGTTATTAGAAAGCGAAAACCGAAAAAAAAAGAAGTGAGTCAACCTCGACCTTGTATGGTACACTTCCTGGAGACGGTTGCTACCACACTTTGTAGCCTCTTGGTTACCGTTTGTTGTCAGGCCTAAACACTGACAGTAACTAGCTAACGGTTAGCTAGAGTGTTTGGAATTTTCTGAAAGATGGCTTCACACAGTCACAGAGATCCAGTCGGAGCATATACCTTCTCCAGCACCCCCAGAGTTGTCGAGAACCGCTCGAAGTACAGAGAGACGTCGACTGAAGAGTACGGTGCATGTTCATGCTCTTCACGCATGTGTTAAATGCACGCTTATAAGTGGTTAACTGTACTTGAAAAATAGCATATTGGCAGTGGAAATAAAATCCACTACAGCGGCTAAACTGACTGTAAGAAAAAGTAGTTGAACTTTATATTTCATTTACAAGTATAATAATCTGAGAGCTAAAGCAGCCTGTTACTTGAAACATTGATTAAATCAGATGTTAGATTAAATGATGATGTCCAGATTAAATCAGAAGTTGTGATCAGAAGTTTAAATACATTGGATTCTTTGAAATATTCTTTTTTCTATTTCGGAATGATTATACAGCATTCTTCTTTAACGACAATAATTGGGTGCAAAAGTATACACACAGGCTCAAATTGATACATATGCTTAATTAAATCTTTTAAGATTTAAATGGTAGTACTGAAGGTACATTGCTAATAGGCCTAGACCTAATAACTTCTCTTAAACAATCATGATTATGTACAGCTGGTAGTTCCTTTTAACCAGTATAAAAAGGATCTCTATACAACTCCAGATTCCTTGATCATTAGTTCAGACAACTGTATATAAGTAAAAGTTATTTGGATGTGTTACCACTTTGCCAGACTTAAACGGTTACCCTCAGATGAGAGGAAATTGATTAGGATGTTTATGAACAAACCAGGAACCACCAAGGTTCAAACCTAAGAACACTCTACCAGCTGTGTAGCATCAGGCTCTGGGGGTGTTTTGCTGCCAGTTGAACACTTAGTGCAGGGTACAAGTAAAAATAATGAAGAAGCATTGCCTCCAAATTCTTCAACTTCGCTTCAAATCAAAAGCCACATGGATGAAACTTGGTCACAGTTGGGTGTTCCAACAGGACAGTAATGCTATTATGCTAATTATGCAATATTTATATGAATTCTACCAATTCTGGCAAGAACTGGTTGAGGGACTTTTAACCAATCATTATGCACCCAATTCTTGTTTTTTTTTAAAGTCATTAATGATGTATGCTGAACATTCATTTACAGAATTTTTTAGAATTATGAAACTACCATTACATTCATACTCAAACTTCACACCACAACCGTATCTCAGATATCGCATGCTTCAGCTGTCAAATTTTAGAATAACATGGATCAGCATTTCCCCTTTGAGGTTAAAAAAATGCAAGCATGAAAAAGAAAAAGGTTTTCAGCCTATGAATTCCCGCAGACCTAATAGATTCAAAGGAGATTACGGCTCTTTACAGGTTGTGAATATTTATAGGTGTCGGAAATAGTTGGAAACTAATTGCATGCATTAAAATGAATTATTGTCTTCCTGCAGGACAAAGCGTCATTATGGAAACATTATGTATGATCGTCGTGTTATCAGAGGAAATACGTACGCCAGGCATAACATACAAACTGTAAGTGTGAAGCATTCATTTTGCTGTTCTTTGTGCTGCGTATGCTGTAGTTTTTTCCCTCTTCTCCCCACTGACAGATAACTCAGCTGGACCCTGCAGAGATACGAAGACAACAGGCCAACAGGAAACGAGCCATTGCTCAAAAACAGGCCAGGGAGCAACTTAGACTCAACACTCCTGAAGCACTGCAGGGCAGAAAACACACTGAAGTACAAACTGGTGAAATATTTCTTTAGATAACTTTAGCACAGGTAAAATAATTCTCCAGACTCCAGAAACATGGGAGTGTTTATAATGAGCTTGCTTAAATTTTCAGAGGCTTACCTTGAAGAACTGAGCAATGTTATTGTAGCTATTGACATCGAGTGTCAGACTGACCCCTTCCTGGACAGACCAGCAACTCCACTCTTCATACCTGCCAAATCTGGCAAAGATGTTGAAACACAGATAGAAGAGGGAGAGGTAAGTAGTCCCAGTGGAAGGTTTCCTTAATACCATTAACATAGTTCTAATAATAATAATAAAAAAGGTTAGCCCTATTTGTTGTCTTCTGTTGTTCTGGAGGAGCCAATAACCCAGAATAAGACTTCTCTTTACTAAGGTTGTCATATCATTGGCTCGGAGACTAAAGTACAGAATTTACTGTGCATTCGGGCATGTTTTGTAGAAAAACCTTTTTTATTTTTCAGATTTAGTTGGCAGGGACGAACATGCAGAAATCAGCTTGCTTTAGAGACGTTACTTATTTTGGTTATTTTTGCTTTCTGTGTTTTAACAAGTCTGTAGTTATACTATATATTGTTTTAACCATCTTCATGTGTAATGTGAGTTTCATTATTTCTTATTTCATGTTGCTGTGTTTTATTTTCAGCTTGTCAGTCATGAAGACTCACGTGTTGATCTTTGCTTTTAATTCTATAGCTTGTTAATTGCCCAACTTTGTGGAACTGAAAAAGAAAAGTGCTGCTAATTTATTTCTGCTATGTAAGATAGTAATGAAAACCACTTCTAAAATATTGCAAAATTCACAGTAAAACACCACTTTTTTTTTCTTTTCTTTTTTTAATAATTGCCCTCTGCAGCTGTTTGACTTTGACATTGAGGTGCAGCCAGTATTGGAGGTCTTGGTGGGTAAGACAATCGAACAGTCTCTGCTGGAGGTGATGGAGGAGGAGGAGCTCGCCAGTTTGAGGGCCCAGCAGAGAGCCTTCGAGGAGCTTCGAAATAATGAGCTGGCAGAGGTGCAGCGGCTCCAGGAGAAGGAGAGACGACACAACGAGGAGAAAGTATGCAAGCTTTAGAAACTCTCTCTTTATCTGAACGTGTCTGTCTGCAGCCTCCCTAAACATGCAACTGGACTTATGCTAAAGAGGTTTTAAGTTTTGAACACCTAAAAGTGCCATTTTGCTATCTATTATATTTACACTCACCGGCCACCTTATTAGGTACCCATGTTGCATTTCCCATTAATGCTAATATTTAATCAGCCAGTCACAAGCCAGCAACTCAATCCATCATCGGCCTGGGTTCTCTTTAAGTACTCCAGCTTCCTCTTTACAGTCCAAAGACAAGCATTTAGTAAGGTTAGGTTAATTGGTGATTCTAAATTGACCATGAGTGTGAATGGTTGTCTGTCTCTCTGTGTTAGCCCTGTGACACAGTGGCAACCTGTCCAGGGTCTGCCCTGGTGGTTGCCTACGGGACAGGCTCCAGTTCTCTCAAAACCCCGAATTGGATAAGCTGAAGAAAATGTGTTGATGGCAGAAGTAACAGGAGAACTGCCAGACTGCTCTGAGGTGATATGAAGGCAATCAAAAGAATCACTCGTTGTGAACCTTAAAGCGGATGGACTACAGCAGCAGAAGAGCCACTCCTGTTAGCTAAGACCAGGAAACTGGCTACAGTTGTCTGATCTGATCACTCTTGATTTCTGCTGTGAAATTTGGATGGCAGGGTCAGAATTTAGTGAAACATAGAAATGTCAATTTGGACCAAAATCTCTAAGGAATGTTTCCATCACCTTATTTTTGGAGATTATATCTGAATTTCAGGAGCGGGACCACGCCTCCAACACACTCCTTCCGGTCCTCATCTATATAGTTTCCCCCAGTTCTACAAGCTGTTCATTCTCATTTACATGCCCCACCCTCCCTCCCCTTTTCAATTCTTTAACTTCTTCACATCTACTTAGTACATGGGGATCTGCCAGGCCCGGGAGCCGTCGCCAGTCCCCTTCGAGGCTTTCCCCAAACCGCAGCTCAATTCATGTCCAAACCACTCATCTTTACCGACTTTATAAAGTCGCCACCAAACCAATACGAGGACGTGGGCCCAGCTAGTGAAAATTAAAACGGTTCTGAAGGTAAAAGTAGGTCCTGCCCCTTATTAGTCAGGTGTACCTAATAAAGCAAGTATAATTGGAGAGCAGTTCAGACATCTATTTCCCGCCAAGATTAGCTGTGTTTCATCATCTTTTTTAACACATGGACAAAAATAGATTCTGTTGGCTTATGTTGCCAGAGAAACAGTGTCATCAAACCAAGTATGATATGGTGGTAATGTCACAGTGCTGATGAAGCAGATTAGCTGTGTTTGAGTACTAAAATTTGTATTTTTGTGTTACTATGTTCGTGTAGCTTCACTACGTGAGTATGATCTCACTGACAATTTTTAGAAATAATAAAGATCACTAGTGTTTTTGTATTGCTTACACCTGCTCGGTATGGTGGAGGATTTCAGACATCATGAGAGTGAGTTTTTTTAGTGCCTGATTAAACAGATTAATCTGGGTTTCTTTCTCTCTCAGGAGCGTAGAATTGCAGAGCAGAGGGAGGTGCTGAAAAAAGAAAAGGAGATTGCAGAGAAAATCGCCGCCCGGGCGTACACTCAGCAGTACTTGGCCGGTCTTCTACCTGCTGTCATTACCTCACTGAGAAACAACGGCTACTTTTATAGCCCCGTGGAGAAAGGTCGGCCTGTTCAACTTTCACCTACCTGACACACGAGGGTGTCGCTGCCCTCTGCTGCTGAAGCGTCATTTCCTTACATCTGGGTCTATTAATAGACGAAAAGATAATTGACTAAAACTTTGTTGATGAATCATATTTGTGGTTTTGATTTACAGATATCGAGACTAATTTCTTCCCATGGCTCATGGATGAGGTTAACAACAGGGTGGAGAGGAGATACACAGCAAGAGAGATTCTTGACAGTAAGAGACATTGGTTATTTAATTTTCTTTTACATTTTTTGATGACATCCCTGTTTTTGAGATTTTTCTGGATTGATGTATGCAAACCTAAATTTGCTAATAACCTCTATGCTTTAGTATTTTTTTTTCCAGTTTATAATTTTCTATAGTCCACTCATGATTGCTGTAGATTTTCTATAATCATGCTCTTATTCAGCATCAGTTTTTTTTATCACTTCAAAGTGCTTTAAAAGTTCAAATCAACTTAAAGAGAAAGCAGAGAAATGAAAAGAAAGGGACGTGCCACTCAAATTGAAATCTAATTGAGGATTCTGTAGCAGCACAGAGGGTGGAGAAAGTACACCTTGCAGGTGAAAAAAGGCTTCTTAAAAAACTTATTTTAGGCCCAGGTCAGCAACTTTTGAAGCCTTTTTAAAAAAATTTTTTGATTTGACTAGTGACCATGCATGCTGTTTTTAATGTTCTGGTGACTAATGAAATTAAAATCTTTATAATAACTGGACAAATAATTGCCCGGAGGCAATAAAAAGTAAAAATATGGCTAAAAAACTTGGTTCAGGAGGGTAGAGGCCTGCATTTACTTCTTATAAACTTTTCTCCAGTGAGCATTGTGTGAGTACCATCTAGTGGTGTATGTCAAACATTACAGCTGTCACTGAAATCAAACAGGACAGGGATGGGGCTGCACCTGTGTGACTGAAACATTTCCATGTTTTTGTCTGTTTCAGCCATGATCTACGAGGCAACCCAGAAGAGACTCGAATGCTTCAACGTGGAATAGACAGGCAGAAAGAGCGTGTGAATGTATTCACCACAAATAAAAGTTTGTTTTTTTCATGAACTGGTAGTTTTGTTTACAGCTAAAACCCAGGTTGCCAACAGGGACGTTGATAACTGCCCTCAGGTGGACAAACTATGCCATGTCAACATTCATACTTTGGTTGAAGGGTGGCTCTTCGTAACTTTTGAAGTTTTCATTTATTGGCTGTTAACAAATTACTGATATGATAGATTGGTAAATAGCTAATATCGACTGATATTAGACAGGAGGCCAAGGTGGAGGTGGCAGAGCCGAAATTGAAAATGTTAAGATTTAAGAGTTACAAGAATGGGCAAGGTTAGAAATCAGTATATCAAAGAGACAGCTCGTGTTGAGCGGTTTGGAGTCAAAGTTGAAAAATAAGGCTGAGATGTTTTGAGAAGAGGAAGACCTCAGAGAAGATTCATGGATGTAGCGAAGGAGGACATGCAGAGGGTTGGTGTGACAGGATACAAGGGATAGGATGAGATAAAGGGAGGTGAGCCTCTGTGGAGACCTCTAAAAGGAGCAGCACAAAAAAGCAGCACTGCTGTTAAGCAGTACAATTGTTCATTATGCTTATCTGAAGAAAGTTCCTGTGTGCTACTGGGCTGTCAACATACCAAAGAAAGAAAAGCAGTCAAAATCGAATGTTCGAAGAGTTATCTTAAAAAGATTATCAGCGGCAGAGCAGGCAATGAAACAGGTTTTAAGGAACTCCATATATTCAAGAGGAGCATTCAAAGGGCCTTCCTGTGTATTTATCCATTTGCATCTGGCATCCGACTGCAAACAGTTTATTCATCAAGTGCGCTAACAGGCAAATTCAAGAATGTTTTGCATTACTTTGACTGTTCGGCTTTATTATCTCAGCACCCAGAAAATGTATTTAAAGCAGCTGGAAATTTCTTTTAAAGCCAGCGAGGATTAATTTGTCGGTACCAGCTTTGTTTCATGGGTTTCGGGCTACCCCCCAGGTGTTAGAGACACCTATATTCAGTATGCTTTGCTTAGAAAGCGGTTGCGATGATGATGGTGGTGTGATGCTGTAGTTATAGAAAAGCGAGGTAACAGCAGAAGCAGGGGCAGGCCGAACTGTCGCCTCGCTCTTTGGTTTCGCATTATGTTCAGAAGTAGGTCTAACCTCCGATATATACGGCTCTATTTTAATCCCGTCGTCTCATTGGCCGGCTCACCTCTGACGCTAGCTCTCGGTTCAGCACGCGCAGGGCGGATGACTATTTCCCGTGTTAAAAGTTTCTACAGTGACGCAACTCCGCGCTAAGGACAGGTGACACCTGAGTCTTTGCGCACTTAATTGAGGAAGTTTTTTTTTTTTTTTAAAGTATTAAAAGACAGTCGCCAAAGTAACAGCGCTCTTATTAATACGCCAACTTACCGAAAAAAATAAAAGTTTATGTTGTTTGTTGGGGTTATTGAATGTTATTACAAGATTTTCGTAAAATCCACTGAAAATTTGGGCTACATAGAAAATAACTATCTAAAAAGTAGAAATACCTTAACAGGCCTAACTAGGTGCTGTTATTTTAAGGCCATACAAGTTCAAAAATAAAACCTGCAAATTAAATAATATAAAATCTCGTCATACCCTTCAGTATGAAATAAACAAAGATTAAATAGCATCATTTATTAACACTGACTTAAAATAAGAGCCATTGCACACCATTTATTTATTGTTATTATCAGACTTTACGTTGCAGCTGTGGGCCCTACCTGTGAAAAACCACTCGGATTCCCCACTCTAGAAGGGAAAACACCCCGCTCTGCTAAAACGCCCCGCAAACAACAATGAAACTATTAATGGTTTGTGGGGAAGTCCTCACGAGTCCCCGAACCCTGCTGCCCTGCAGCCTGCAAGGGTAGGAGCGCCATATTGCGCCTGGCTGGAGCAGCAGAGGGAGAGGAGGAGGGAGTGTGCGGACCCGCTGTGCAAACTACCGTCTCATCTCCGGTAAGACTTTAACCTAATTTCAACACCTCTCCATCCTGCCGACCGACCCCGGCAGCAAAGCGAAATGGAAGAGGTGCAAAATAACACCTTGTTTGGTTTTATTTTAATTTTTTTTGTAGTTTTTTGTGTGCTCCACTGTACAAAGCAGGCAAATCTAACAACAGGTGTCTTTGGGATTAAAATGGGGATGTGGCTGAGGGCGACGCAGATGAAGCTTCTGCACAAAGAGGAGCATTGGCGTGGGTTTAAGAGTCCACGGTTTAGTCTTCCAACTGTTTTACCGTGTATTTTTATTAGGAAATCTTTTTAATGGAAAAAAGTGGAACGTGTCATAAACTGAGCTTGAGTCGTTTCCCCGTCGGTGTGGGTGTGTGCCCAGAGCAGACATTACAGTCCCGGTGAAATATTCCGTGTGCCGTCACTTTGTCCCGTTTTCTCACACTGTAGCTGAGCACTCTTTGTGCTAAATGCACGGTAAAACAGCATTGTTTCTGTTCTCTTCTTATTTCTTTTAGTCGACTTTGTGAGGCGACACAGGCAAATACTAAGCATGAAAGGCTTCCATTAATATGAAGTGGGGTGTGGATTTTTCAGATAATGACTGCTTCAAAATAAAAGACCAAAAACACAGACGGGTGGGGACCATTACGTTTATTAAAGGTAGTGGTTGAGGCGTGTTTCTGTACTAAAGCTAAGCTGAGCTCTGTGTGACTATATCCGGTGTTACATTTCAAAATAAAACCTGCGCGATATTTTTGGTATTTGTCAAAAGACAAGAAATGGCTGTAAGAGAAACATGCGTGGAATTGTTGTGCTGAATTTTACAGAATAGACGGCGATTCTAATCGAATAGACTGCAAAAGTCATTTTAATATTGATAATAGGATTAGAATTGATGATCAAAACAAACAACATCACCATTTTGCCTCGTTAATGTGTATAGGTCATCAGTCTGTTGCTGGCTAACACAGATGGATAACCATCCACATACATATTCACTCATACGACCAATTTAGAGTCACCATTTAACCTAATCTCACTTATGTGACTGAGCATCAGTGATCCACTGATAAGCAGCATGGTAGTGCCCATCACTGTAAATTAAATAAACAAATCTATGTGAAACATGGGTTTTTATTTTGTTATTCCAAATGAAAATATTTAGGTTTAGAAGTTCCCCATAGACTGATGATTTCTCTGTTTTGCTTTGTGGTAAGATATTGATAATTCATATTATTATAGTACTACCAGGGGTAATAATAATAATTACAATATTTGTAATAAATATGAAAAATAATAGACGGATTAGTGTTCGGTGTTTTTTAACCACTGTTTGACGGGATTACTAGAACGTAATGGTAAAACCAACTGCTCTTATTTTGAAGGTTGAAAAGTCCACTTCCTATGTTGTTGTATCCGGCTGCCGTTGGCTTGTTGGTTTCCAGGGTGATTCATCCTGATGACTGTAGTCCACAGGAGTGTCGAGCTATCCTCAGTCGGCTTTAAGTAGCGCAGAAGTGGCCGAAACTCGTTTCTCTTCTTTCTCTCTTTTCAGGAAGGCGCAGTGACAGCCGAAGTCGTTCGGAGTACAGGTCGCTCCTTTTTTATTTGACAGTTCCTCGCTCGAAGTCGGGAAAAGGACAGAAAAATGCCCAAAGCGGTAAGCAGCCCCTTTGATTTTTGTGTATAATTTCCCTCTTCTGTGACGGGTTGATTGTGTTAACTGAATCACAGCGTGTAACGATTAACACACTCTCAAATCTGTTTAATCCTCTTCGGGGAAAAATAAAATAAATTAATGTTTTTATTACTTTTGTATTACACGAAACTCAAAAATGTGGTTAGGTCGACACTGTTATAATAACAATAGAGCTTTATGAGATTATTAGCTCATGTAAAAATACGGTAGTCATGTTAAAGGCGAATGCCAGTGAAAAATTCAGTTTCTTACTTTTTTTTTTTATTGTTCTCCATTTATTTTGTTTTGAAACTTAAGCCTGAGCAGTGTTTACTTTTTAATGTGGTTGTAGTTTAATGTGGTTGTAGTTGTAGTTTAATGTGGTTGTAGTAGATCTATATTTTAATAGCTGTGCCTATATGCTTTTACTGGATAAGGGTGGAAAGTCTTTGAATACAAATGTTGGGTGGAAAACTGGCAACAAAAAAAAAGTGACTTGCTGCATTTTTGTATGTATATGTGAACAGGTCTTCAGCCTTCAATTACTCCTGACTCACTTTGCCCCACCCTAGCTCTTACATACTGCACAGTGGCACATGGCTCATCTTGTATCTCTCCCTGTTGTGATGGAAATGTGTTCGATTAAAGCCCATGTCGATATTTTTCTCTGTTTAAAAAGTAGATTAGAGAGTAAAAGATAAATTAAGCCAAGTTTTTTTGCATGAGTAAATCATGCAAATCAAGCTCATAGTTTTAAAGTAGCTCAAGGAGGAAAAAGGCAAAACGGTATCAGAAATCGCTGCAGTTGTTCCATTTGTGTCATTATGTTGACAGGTTGCTGTTAAACAGAGTCATATAGGGATGACAATGACCGGAGCCCAGATGAGCATCATTAAACATGTTGTCGGTTTGTTTAGAAACGCCTTGGGGTTGTCATGAGCGTCACTGTGGAAATGACATCATTACTGTCTTGATAGCGGCAGCACACTGAGTCCAGTTGACACAAAACAGCCTTTTTTAGAAAATCATGTCACAGTATTTTTTTTTTCCATAATGCCAAGAAGAAGTCAAAAGGCCTTTTTTTTTTTTTTTTTTTTTTTTTTTTTAATTTTTTTTTTTTTTTTATTTTTTTTTTTGCCCCTTTTTTTTTC
>VURO01016437.1:56849-80203 GCA_015108175.1 Pelvicachromis taeniatus
TGTTTGGTTTTTTTTTTTTTTTTTTTTAAAGTTTATCCTACTGACTAATTCAGTATGTGGCCTCATGATTGTCCCAGTCTATCAGACATAGCATGAGTAAATGTTAGCAGGACACTGTTTTTTGTTTTGTTTTTTTAATAAATCTCTTCTTTCGATGCTGTGGGTGGGGAAAGCTGGGAAACAAAACCCACAGTGACAGTCAGACGAGCCTTAATGTTACATTCAACCTGTTTAATTTCATCATCTATTAGTCAGTTGAGGATTTTCTTACTTAATCATCAGTCTGTGCAGTTTAAAAAAAACAACAACTTTTTATTTCTTCCCCTAGACACATTTTTGTTTGAGAAATGACAGTTAAAGCTGGCAGTGTTCATCTCATCTTCAAGAAAATGCACCTGCTGTATTAATTTAACACACATTTTTTATTTCAAAGACACAAAATTAAGTCTAAAAACATTTAGGAAAGCCCTAATAAACAAATGTGAAGGCATATTTTATTTTAGCTAATGATCCTCAGAAACGAGAAAACGACACATCTCTTGCCTCAAGGGTATCATAAGCTCCTAGTAATGGGTGTAAATAAACAGAAACAATAATTCACAAAACCCCACCAAAATCATCTAACCAGTCAGGAAATGTAAATGTGAAGTCGCGGTCAAGCAGCAAAGGATCAAAAATGCAGACTAAATGTGGCTCAAACTGAGTCAGAAACCTACAGGGACTATGTAACTGTAAGAGTTTAGATGATGGGTGTGATACCGATCATTCCTGCATTGTGTTTTATCACTGTGGGGCAGGACCTTAGAGCAGATTTGAGCAAGCAGCGAGGCCTCCCGTTCACCCCTCTGAGTGGCACATTATCCAAAGTGAACCACAGCGCTCCCAGAATCCTCTTTCCTCAGAATCACAGCCCCGTGACACAATCCACAAAAGGCGTGTCCGGCGTCAGCGTGGATGGGTGTTTTTTTTTTCTTCTCATGTCCAGTCCCATTGTTGCTATTTGTTCCTTTTCAATAATTGATAACTCAATCATACCAGGAACACCCTTCAGGTGTGATTCACCAATCCCAAAGTGGTTACAAGTCCTTGAAGTCTCATTCTTCAGTTACTTGTGTTTAATGTTGACAGAATGAGCCAGCCTGTTCTCTCTCTCCTGTGCTGCAGTCATTTATTAGTATATTGCCATGGTGACTCCCTTTGTACCAGACTCTTGTAAAGCCATGCAAATTATGCAGAGGGTTAAATATTGAATGGTCATCAATGAAGAATGCACTGCAGCCTATTCACAGTTTAACTACTGAGGTGATGACCGCTTTACTTTTCAACTTAACCTAGAGAAGCTTCTTAACCTTGCCACTGAAACATCCAAAGGAACGTTATTCAAACTCATGGTTATACAGAGCTGGGAAGGGTGATGTATCCATAGACTTTAGAGACTGGAATGAGGAAGTAGTTGGTATCCTTAAGGATTAATTAAGAGAACATTTTTGATTTTGGTCAATTTTAAGCATATTACAGCACAATCATAGGCCAGTAATGTTAAATCTTTGTTTTGGTTGTTTTTCTCTCCCTGTGGCTTCTCCCATTTCTCTTTTCATTTGCAAATTTGCCTTTTTTTTGTCTTTGGGACATTGCAAGTCAGGCCTCTGATGCATCTCAGTTTCATGTTAGATTTGGAAATGGCACTCTAGGAAGAAAAATGATAGTGAAAGCAAATTGTTGTTACAGTAACCTTTCTTGCAATGAGTGTCTAACCTGATTAGAAAAAGACAATTTAATCTATCCCTTTCTAAAGCTTACCTCCAGCCTGTTCCTTAAAACACACGCACACCCAGTCTAACCATACAACATCTTGTCCAGATGCGGTTAATAAGAAGATATAAGAGAGTGCTTTAACATAAAGACTGGAAACTGGAAGAAACAGGTAGCGTGGCTCTTTGCAAAGGTTCCACTTCACAATGTGTTTTTACTCCATTCTTAACCTCTGCTAAACTGATATTTTGGTATGGTTGCACTTCAGTGTCAACATAAAACATCTTTAGATTCAGGCAGCTACGTTGGTCTTCAGTGATTGGTTAGAAATAACCAGGTAGCAAGGAGGAGATAGGAGACTAAAAATTGAAAGGGAGTGAAATTAGTTGATTTCAGGCACTTTGTGCACCACATCAAAGTGAGATGTGATGTGAGATCGGGGTCTGATCGTCTTATCTAATTCTGACCATGAGGGAAAATCTTCAACTGTTGATCATGTGCACTTGTTATGTTACCATGTTTTGGCTCTCACTACTTAATAATCTGTGTTGCCATAGAGCTTGGATTGCTTGTTAATGTTTCATAGATACCACTGCGGTGCATCTTCCTCCAGGAGTGTGAAGGTTTGCATAACCTGTGCTGTTACAGCAGGTTTAGGAAACAGAGCTTCTATTACTAAAATGTTGACGTCGGGTATTAATATGAGGCTGGGGTATAAACGGTAAATATGAACCGCTGGACTTTTCTCTGACTAAAGTTGCTCTTTGTGGAACTCTGGGTCCTTGCCTGGTGTATTTTTAGCATATGTGTCATGTTTTCTTTACTGCTGTGAATGGCCTCAGTTTATTGTGAGTTACCGTAGAACTTAGTTTGAGATCAGATATCACTCACTCAGTGGTTTCCACTGGCTTGTCTCCTCCATATATTCATATATTCCATTCTCTCCTGGTTAGGGTGTTTTTTTTTTCTTCCTTTTTCTTTTTTCTAGATGCTCCATCTGTAACTGTTACATCTGTAACTGTGTCTGTAACACCTCAAACTGTTAGCGCTAGAACAGTAATTTAAACAGGAGAAACCTGAAAATAAGACTCAGTAGAGCCGTTTCTGATCGATTCTGGTGCAGTTTTTGTGGTAGGTCATCTGGCTCCTCTGGGATGTAGATGGTGATAGTGGAGGGCTATTGGGGCACTGCAACTGAAAGGAGAGCTTTGTTTTGCTGTGTAAAGTAAATGCGGTGCTTCCCCTCCTTCCCCAACCTCCAAGCTGTGGCTTGAAGCGGGTAGGAGTTGCTTAATTGGGTGAATGACTCAAAACCTTTCAAATTGTACGCACATGTGCTTTTGGAGGGTTGAGCTCAGTGCTTCATTGTTTTTATTTTGTTGGTAAAGCAGAGTTCGCCTTACTGCTGCTGGGTTTTAATGTCATGTGAGTCGAGTGGCTAACCTGACTTGACAGCAGCAGCAGACTGGGGCAATAAATGAGGCATTTTGAATATCCACCGACTTGACTGCTGTGCTCTTACAATATCCTGAACGGCACAGCGGTGAGGTGCTTTTCCATGCACTGCTGTGATTGGATTTGCCTTCCCTGGAGGATTTGTGTGTGACAGTTAGTTGATCAGTCCGTAAAGCTTCATGGGAATCAGCGGCCCTCTGAGTCACCAGACTCGTCGCTGCTCCGTCCCAGATATCCCTTTTCCAGTGGGCGTCATTCAGTTTGTTCACCGCTGAGGCTCAGTGTAGTTCACAATGGACTGGAGATGAAAGATGTCACTGGAGGCCTTTCTCTCTCCTCACTCTGTGTCCACTAACCTCTTTGTATCGTTTTCACTGGGCATTAATAAGTTCAGTCAATACCCTGAATATCTGTGCCTTTTCATAACCCCCGCAAATACCAGAGACGTTTGACATTATAGCCACAGAAAAGAGGTTCAGTATGTGGGTTACCTCAAAGCAGCCATTGTAAATATTTGTGCATTGTTGCATGGTCTTTGTGAATTTCATATCCTGCTTACTGATTACTAACCAAACCTACAATACAGAATACTGTTTCTCTCCATTATGAGATACACTTGACGTCAGATTTCATTATTCAGCGAAGCACCGCAGTCATATTGTTTGAAATGATTCTGCTTGTTAATCACCAGGGTGGATGGCAGTGAGTGGACATTAACTTCTGAGCCCGTAGAGCAGGTTTCAGTTAAGATGGACCTCCTCTTTTTGTAAGCACAGGTCACTCTGATCAGTCATTAACCAGAGAACTAAAAGACTCTGAATTTTTGAATAGGACTGAGTGAATGGAGTTACTTCAATTGAACTATCCAGAATAACATCCATTGTGTCATTATTAGCTTGGGGAAACTGGTGTGAGCTGTGCTTATGCTATATAATCTTACTTTCATGAGTTGGACTCGTCACTGCATATTTTAATCTATAACACCTCCAGTTTTGCAGCAGAGCTCCTTTCAATCAGCTGGTCTGTTTCTGAGAAAGCAGAGCCCCTTCTGTTTACTCTGCAAATACACCCCCCTTACCAAACACACACTGACACACACGGCAGCTCTGCTCTGCAGCACTTTAGCATGATTTACCTTGGTTTTTTTTCTTGCCAATAAGCACCTCTCTGTGTCTCTGGGTCAGCATTTGAACTCGTGCTTTTTTTCTCATGTTTCTCTGCAGGTCAATGTTCGCGTCACCACCATGGACGCTGAGCTGGAATTTGCCATCCAGCCCAGCACCACCGGCAAGCAGCTGTTTGACCAGGTAAAGTTCATATCACCTCTGTACTTGACTGTAGCATCAGTGCTGGCCTTTAAAAATTCAATTTTACAGACTTGGGGAAACAGTATTATGTGGAAAAAGTTACCAATTTGGGATCTGTTTTGAAATAAAGTCTTTTAATTTTTTAGGTTAAGGTGGTGACTATAGTTTGGCACAAATTTGGGAATAATACTGAGAAAGGATAGTGGATATACTGGGCAAAGGATGTTAAGTAAGGAACTGCTAGGCAGGAAGAAAGGAGGACTGCAGAGGAAGTTTATGTATGTGCTGAAGGAGGACACGCAGAGTTGTGACAGAAGATGTTATAAGGGTTGGAGTGAGATGGAGGAAAATTATCTGACACAAATTCGCAATTGGAGGTTGCCAGGGGATCACTGACTGGTCTCTAAGCCTTTCTGACTGAAGACTAAGTGCTTGCATACTGAGTTTCAGAATCCCAGTGTTCCCATTCTTCCTCCTGAGGCCTCATGTCCTTTACCCAAATAAATAAAAGAATTAAAAGATGTGCTTTTGTTGAGATTTTGTTGAGTTAGGCTAGCTGCTTCCTGTTGCTTACAGTGTTTCGCAGCAGTTTCTGGCTTCAGCTAACGTTTAATGTTCATACTGTAATGATCATCTCTCCTGGCAAATAAAACAACTTCAACAAATAAACCAACATGTTAGGTTATTGCTGTGCATGCACTTACTCAATTCACAATGTTTCAGTCTTTACTTAAGTTAATGCACATTTTAAATCAAAATATTTGTCAAGTGAAGCATTTTTTAAAAGTTTGTTTTCCAGAAAGAATTACATTTAGATTAATTTTCAAACTGCTGTGATCTGTGTTATTGCGGCAGTAAACTGGGCTGTTGTTGACTTTGTTGTGGGGGGGGGGATGAGAGCGTCTGCCCTCATTATCGTCCATCCAAAACTCTTTTGAGTCATTACATCCAGGTCCTAAAAGCTGTTGAACACAGACCAGACTCCCTATTAGCATCAGGAACTGTTATTAAAAGTTTCCGGTGTTGAAAAACAACAGCTTAATGAAGTGAACATGGAATTTGATGAGTACGTCGATCAACTTGATGTTTTATGGCTTAAAGTGGTGAATGAAGTCTGTGTGGTTGGTTACACAGTGTCAGTGCAGAGTGAAAGGTGTGGTCACAGCGAATTAAACATTTACCTGTTGTGACTGTAGCTGTCTAGTGAACGGTGGTCTTCACTGACTGTAAATGATTACTGGTTGCTTCATTCTTCTGCAAACCGTTTAATTTTGCTGGCATTTTACCTCAGATTTATGTTTCTGTAGTCTTCCATCAGGGGCAAGTTGAGTGTTGATGTAAGTCGGTTTGATATTTTTACCCACTACAGTGAATGACATTACGTAATCGTAGTATGTGGCTTTGTTTCTTGTTGCTATTACTGGTCACCTGCCTTACTAAAGAAGACCATTTTAATATTCCCTTTCCTGTTGCATATGAGGCCATTGTGAAACTCTTCAGCAAAGATCCAAATGTAGATGACGAGTCATTAGTATGAGCGCCTCTGTGGCTTTTATGACAGCACCGGGGGAGGGAAGGCATTGTTTTAGCCACTTCCTGTTTAACTTGTTTTTCAATAGCAAAGCATAGCCAACTGTGGATTCACCCTTTTTTTTTTTTGTCAAAGACATTTGAATGCATTCATGTTAAGAGTAGTATTGACCTAAAAATCACAACAAATACATCCAGATTTAAAAAGGGTCATATTTGATGTCTTGTGTAAAGCGGTTTATGAATTACTTTCATGTAACTGATCAGTTCATGACAAATTTTCAAATGGCAGCAGCATCGTCACTGGTTTCGCTGAAGTAAAGATTAACTAAAGACCCTGATGTTCACCTCTATTTATAGGCGCCTACTTGTTAGAATGGCTGTAAGTGGAGTGTGCCACAGATAATCGTTCCCTCCCTGTGAGTGTCAGAGTCAGTTCAATGCTCTATTTTTATACATCAATACGATTTGCTACTCTGAGCATGGGAAATTATCTACAAAGCTTTGAGCAGCTGTTCACTGTGCCTCCAGGTTTAAATGTGTGGCTGTAACCTTTGTATTTCCTTGGCCCTGAAGACTGTTCGCGCCTGATTTGTTTTACAGGTTTTTTTATTTTTTTTTTTTTATTTAAATCATTCGACAACGGAAAACAGAAGTACCCTCATGGAGTTCAGCAGCTTCTGTGGAAATGCTGAGCAACGACAGTGAGCTCATTCCCAGGGCGAGTGTGAGGCCTGGCGTGGCCCGTGTGGTCAGCGCTGATCATAGCCTTCGTCCTTGTCATGTTGCTGTTAAGGAGAAACGCCTGCCACTCCCCTACACACCCTAATACGGTTTCACTTCCATGTGGCTCCTGCTTCTTTTTGTTTTGCCTTAAGCCACAGTTAGGAAAATCACTGCCACTGCATTTTACAGTAGTAGCAGTGGTTAGTTAAATCTGGCCACGTTCGGCCTCCAGATACTTTCTCCTGCATCGGTGTGGTTTCGACAGATTTTCAGCTTCAGCTCTGTAGAACTGGTTTTGATTGGTTAAAAGCAGGAGGGACAATTCCTGTGAAGCAGCTGAAATCATGGCAACGTTTTTAAACAGTTCAGCAATGTGTTGAACCGAATCCAAGTCCAAGAAATTGGTCTGACAGGTGGCAGCAGAACAATGTGGCACCCAACCCCATATCTCAAAGATGCATTCAAAAACATTGCTGAGTTCCTCGTCAAGAGAAACAAAATGCTCCAGTGTGGGATGTTTGTGGTTGTGTTATCGCAGAGCTATTCTTAGTTATTAAAATGAGCAACTCTGGCTTTGCAACACTCCCTTTGTTACTATTCGTTTCACAGTAATGGTCATTGTCCTTTGCCTTGAACCACCGATCCCACCTTGGAGCACGCTGCATCTTTGTCGTGGTCAGTCCTTGTTTGGGGGGGAACCCCTTCCTTCCCTGCCTCAGTCACTCGAAGACTCTGGATTATTTTGCCTGGAGGATCCTGTGAGTAATGCTCTTTCAGCCTAGTGGCATTCCTGTCTTTCACCAAGGCCTGAGCTCCCATAAACCAGTAGGAGAAGCTTTCACTCGTCATCTGATGGCTTTTAGCGTTAACCTGACTGCAAAATATTTTACAGGTGTTTTCCCCTCTCTTTTTTAAAATCATTGCCAGGATAAAAGCAGAGCTGTCCTGGTTGCCTCTTCAGCCTCTTCGATTTAATGTGTGAAAATTAACTTATTCACGCTGTGTAATGTCATCAAAAAATTTTAAAGTAAAACTATCCACAAGTCAGCCAAAAGGCATTGAATTCAGCACTGAAAAAAGGCTAATATGTTAGGTAATGGTCATTAATTTAAAAGTCAGACAGAAACATTGGGAGACATTACAGCCTCGTAACTAAAGCTGGGATTCTAGGATTCATTGTTAGCTCCATACTATGGATCTGCTTTACGATGCTTCATTTCAGTGTCACTTAAAGATATCAACTTGACCAAGTGCTAACCGAGAGCTTCCTGGGTAAAAATTTGGTTATGTGAATATTTGGTCTGGCAGTTAGGTCAGACGTAACACATTCTCTGAAAGGAAAAATAGAAATTCTTATTCTGGATGAGAATCCAGAATCCAGCCTGAACACTTCAGGCTGATCATTAGCAAAATAAAGAGTTTTCAGTTGGTGCTGCCTAACCAGTAGCAAATGTATAAGCAGATTTCACAAGAGTTACTCAGCAAAGGTGGACATGAGAGCGCGAACAATTTGCACTGTCAGATCAGACATTAACTGGTCTTCAACCTGACAGTTCCCTTATTTAATGTCTGTATTGTGGGATTCCACCGATGTGCGACTAATGCAGTTTGCTGTTTGGAGACTTTAGTGCTAGCAAGGTGAGGGCAGACAGTATTTGCAGTAGTGATAACTAGGCAAAGCATCTTGTTTTCTGCAGTGCACTGCGCACGAAGGAAGGGTAATGGGCTCTGGACCTGGTTCTCCCAAAATTGCTCAAAGTTTGTGTGTGCCTTCCTTAAACCGGCATTCTGTCTAGTGGCCTACAGGGGGCGACTCCACTTGTTGCAAAAAGAAGTCCAGCTACATTAAAGTCTATGAAAAACTCAGATTTAGCTCAGTTGATCAATAACTTCAGTAAACACTTTCCTTGTGAGTTTGTGGTCTCAGTTGTTAGTTTCAGTAAATATAATTCAATGTTTGTTTTTGTGAATGATGATCCCATTATAGTCAAAAATTGCAGTAAAGCAGGGTGTGCTTTAGGGTGTGCCACTGTTGTGATAAGCATGTAGTGTCTTTGGTTTGTTTGTCAGATTGACTCCACCAATACCAAGGCAGTGATAGCTAAAACACTCAGAAACACAGGACTTCAGCAATGTAATGTTACAGTGATGATGAAGCTCATTGTCTCATAGTGAGGTAGTCTAAGCATTACTAAAACTTAAACGAATAGCAAGGATTCAGTCTATTAATTCATTTTTTATCACTTACCGGTAGCTATGTATCTGTCTTACTGGTTTTCCTGTATAGTTTCAACTGTAAGGTATTGAGACTAAATAGGATTTTGTTTGATGTTAAAAATAAAATGAAAAGGTTTAATTTGAATTTCCAAAAACCTTGAAGCTAAGTTTCTTACTGAAATGTTTTACTCGGAGGGAATAAGTGCTACACTCGGATTTCAGAGCTCTTGACAGATATTGAGGTAAACTAGCAGCAACCCATTAAAGTCAAGGCAACCTGCCAAATCACCCTGCTGCAAAGTCAATCCACTAAACCGTGTCCCCAGGTTCAGATTTAATCCACCTCTAATGAACTGTATTATTTTCAGAATCCTTTGTTAGCAGGTGTCCATAACTTGTACAGCATATTTTTTTAAGCTAGTTTATTTTATTTTTTTAGGTGAACCACAATGTTGTTGGTCAGCTTATACGGATTACTTCAATGACAAAGTGGTATCAGGCGTTTCTACAACTGAATGTGAAACAGAAGCTCATTTATGTGTCGCTGTTTCTGCTGGTATCTGTCCCTCTCAGTGAGTGGACCCCAAATCTAAAAGCACCATGAAGGGACCGATTGTTTTCTCAGGCCTTATGAGTTTCACTACAGGTGAGATGCAGGCTGAAGTGCTCTTGCTCTCTTATTCCAGGCTCTCGACTTGTTGCTGCTGCACTAAATGCAATCATCTAAACGTCCCTAAAACACAGCCAGTCTTCTTTCATTCAGGGACTTGTTGATATCAAGAAAAGAAAAACACTGTGGATTTAGCTAAGTGCCTTTAATCAAAAGAGTCATGCTTTGCTGCATGATTATTTATTACTTAAAAATGAGCTTTTCTAGTTATTTTTGTGGCGATTTACTTATAGTCTTAATTGTGTTGTTATTGATTTAAAAGAAAATGTCACTTCTTTTTAGGAGAGGAGAGATCCTCAGAGACCAGTGAGAATACAATGAATGGTTTTACAGTGGTTCATGTCCAGGATCTAATGTGGCCAGAGGACTCTAACATGTAGCATTTAAGAGTGTACCTTTGTTTGTCCTGGCAGTACCTAACTGCATTAGCTAAAGCCTGAGAATGTGTAATACTATGAGGGCTGTTCACCAGATTAGTGTGGTACCTGAGTATGTCATCTTAAGGTTAGATTGTATAGACTTTGCCAACGGCTGAAAATCCTTCAAAGGCCTTTTCACAACTCGTCATTGTGAGAGGAGAAAAATTACAAGTTAGTTTGATTATGTGGATAATTACAAGGCATGAAGGCCATGATCTTTGTATTTTTCTGGAAATGAAAAACTTTGTGCCTCAATCCAGTTAATAAAGTTATTAACCTAAAAAAAGATTTCTGTTGTAGCGTGTTAGGCGATAAAAGGAAAAGCTGTTGTAGCTCTGCTAAATGTGAATGCTTTCTGTTTCTCTGCAGGTGGTAAAAACCATCGGCTTGCGTGAACTCTGGTACTTCGGGCTTCAGTACGTGGACGGCAAAGGTTACCACACTTGGCTAAAACTGGACAAAAAGGTAAAACTCAGCTTTAAAATATGTTTTTTGTGTGTGTGTGTGTGTGTGTGTGTGTGTGTGTGTGTGTGTGTGTGTGTGTGTGTGTGTATATTGATACTTAATTGCAAATAATTATTTGTATTATACATAATGACAAACCTTTTGTCTTATTTATACTTTGATGGGCACTTTCCTTTTCATTACTTGATACCTGATTCCTACATACTGTGTGTGTATGTCGTTTCTGCTTGGCTCCTTTCACACCCTTCCCTGTGGATTAATATGTAGTAATAAAGAAAGAATGCATTGTTCTGAGGGGGCGATGCATTCAGAGCTCCAGTGTTTGCCTTTCATTCAATCAGTAGCTCCATATTGCTGTATGTGTAATATGACATGGCAGCTGATTTTTGAAGCCCCGCCTGGTTTCTGTGTGCTGTGGTGGCAAAGGAGGGTGGAGGGGGTCAGGGCTGCATGTTATCAGCTGGAGGTGGATTATTTGACAAAGAGTATGAACTCTTTGTGAACCATAGCTGCCTCTGTTATGTTCCTCTCTTTCCCTGGGTAAACACACTTTAACTGGACTCAGTTCAGGGTTGATCTGCGCATTATCAAATGGACAAAAATAGTCATGTAAGAAGCACACATTTGCCTATCAAACAAAAGATTCCTGGTTCAATTCCGTGAGTAGACCCAGATCCTTTTTGGGGTTGCGTCAAGAGGGGCATTAGGTGTTTAAAACAACAACAAACCATACAAAGCTTGTGAATAAGTGAGCCATTCCTGAGGTCCACATGTTCCACTCTGCAGCTGATCCTGTGTTAATAACCTGATTTTTAAACACCAGAAGTGGATATGAATAATCACAATCTGGTGGTGATTTTTGGTAATTTGTTTGGAAGCTTTCGAGAATATCTTTGGTCAGTTAGAAATCGGACAACAATCATAGTCCTGAAGCCACCAGCTATCGTCGGGCAATGCTATAACTTTTTTTAGACTTTTAAATTGAATCAGAATTTGTAAAAAGTGACTGCAGCACAGAACAGAAACTCTTGGCTTCACTGGAAACCCTGAAACAGCGTCCTTAGACAATAATTGATGGGTTCCAAAATTGAACCACTAGTTTGGCGCTGTTGCTGAATCTCAAACTGAAGCGAGGAGGGTGCACTGTGGGTGTTTTAGGCATTAAGTTTTTACATGGGTAATCTTTGCGCTCAGAGTTTAAAAATAATGTTGATTACACTGATCTTGTTTCTCTCTAATGGATTTGAAAAGAGAGGTTACAAGTAATACCTTCCTGAATGAAACAAATGCCAGAAACGATGCTAATCTGTCCCGTTAATTTATAATGCTTTGACAAAGAGAGAGAGAGCGAGAGAGAGAAAGAGAGAGAGTTTACTTGCCTCAGTCAGCAGCAGCAAACTGTACACTGTCCGCTGACAGTGCAGCTCATCAGCACAATGCAACGATCAAACTGGAATATTCCTGACCCCATTCTCTCCATCAAGACCGCTTGGTTCCTGTTTTGAAATTTGAGGAAGAGGTGTATTGTGTAAACACACACTGTAGCTGGGAGTTAATAAAGTTTATTTCCACTAAGTGAAAGGGCAGATCCCCTTTTAAGGTCATTACAGCGCAATGGGTTTCATACGGTTTAAAGTGTGGATCAAATTAATTATTTATACCACCGATTGTGATTGTTTTGTAACCAGTAATAGTAAATTTGTTAGAGAAACTGCTTTTAAAACATCCTTTTATAGCATCATGATTCACAGGATGATTCTTGCCAGAGAAAGTCTTGACTTACACTCTGACAGTTCTGGCATTTATACAGTCCAGTTTTACAATTTGAAACTGAAATCATAGCTTGACAATCATTTTGAAAATTTGAATGAAAATGAAAACCCGTCCATAAAATTCCTTAGAATATTTTTGAGATGGCAGTTGCTTTGAGATAGCAGTTGCTTTGATAACCAACTTATCAAGGCAGTGAGCAAGTATGTTTACTGTATATTTTCTCTCCAGGTGTCGTCTCAGGATGTGAAGAAGGAGAACCCCCTGCAGTTCAAGTTTCGTGCCAAGTTCTTCCCAGAGGACGTTTCTGAGGAGCTGATCCAGGAGATCACCCAGAAGCTCTTCTTTCTGCAGGTGAAGGAGAGCATCCTGAGCGACGAGGTCTACTGCCCACCAGAGACAGCCGTGCTGCTGGCCTCCTACTCTGTTCAGGCCAAGTTTGGGGACTACGATAGGGATGTCCACCGGCCTGGGTACCTGCTGTCTGAGCGCCTACTGCCACACAGGTGAGATGTGAGCTCAGAACCACTAACTGAGACTTGTAGACTTGGCTTATTAATCGAAACCACTTGTTTGTACTTTTTTGCTTTTAATGGGGAAAATTTCTTCGAAAAAAAAGAAGTTGCATAAAATAATCAGCAGCACTGGTTGAACCAGCTCTAAAGAAATTCATAGTCTCCACCCAAAGAAACAAAAGAGGAGATGGATGTTATTGAGCAAACATTGGTTCTAATTAACAATGAGTCAAAAGCAAATTATGTTTGTAATCTATTTACATTGGCTTTTGTTCCACCCTCAGTAAGATATATGTGGTGACTACGTTTTCCTGCCTGGCGCATATATATGTGTATATATAAATAAATATATATATATATATATTTTTTTTCCACACCAGTTATCACTCTACAGGTTAATAGTTTGAGGTTAAAAGTAGGAGTCCATTCTTACCACGTTTATTAACCAGGAACAGGAATTTAAATGTGAGTGGGTGTGTCAGGGATTGGCACTTTAAATGTATCTTTGAAGACGTTTTGAACGTCTGGGTGCAATGCTTTAAGTGTGTGTTGTAAAACTAAACAACAAAATGGTGTCTTGTAATGAACTTAAGCAAGAAATTTGAAATTCTTATTGGAAATCTATAAGAAAACAATAAGAAAACCCACACCTGTAGCTCTTGCTTTTCTTTTCTAAGCCCCTCCAACCACACAGACATGAACATATACGCATCAGGATGGAGTGTGAAGTCCAAAGTTACTCAACAGCATTTTGTGCTTTTTACTATAACTCTGATGCAGGATAAGTGACCAAAATTCCCAGATCATCCGGGGAGTTTCCCTGTTATGTTATCCCATACCAAAAAGTTCCACTTTATGCCACGAAAACTGCATGAAAATAGCATATTTCTATTATTTATGCCATGCTTTTTTTCTCTCTCTCTGTCTACAGAGTCATGGAGCAGCACAAGTTATCCAAAGATCAGTGGGAGGAGAGGATCCAGGTGTGGCACGAGGAGCACCACGGGATGCTGAAGTGAGTTATTGCATTTTTTGCTGTAATTTTAAGATTTATTTTTGTGTAATCCTGCAGTACTAATAGGAATTACAAATTCGGTCGTGGGTTTCATCTTCTGATCTGTGCCTGTTCTTACAGGGAAGATGCTATGCTGGAGTACCTGAAGATCGCCCAGGACCTTGAAATGTACGGAGTCAACTACTTCGACATCAAGAATAAGAAGGGAACAGAGCTGCGTCTGGGAGTGGACGCTCTGGGACTCAATATTTATGAGAAGGATGACAAGTAAGCACAGCTCTTTGAAGTTCACAGCGTCGGTGTGTCTTCTTGTTGTTGGTGTAGCTGTGGCCCTGGGGTGGCTGTGGTTCAGGAGGTAGACCAGGCCATCTGCTAATCAGATTGATGGCGGTGGTTCAATCTGTGGTTATTCCACTCAGCGTTCCCAAGGTTGAAGTCTGAGTTGCTCTTGATGCATTCATCAGAGTGTGAGTGTTAGATGCAGAAAAAAAGGGCTTGAGACATACTGTCTAAAGTGCTTTAAGTGCTCGAGTAGAGTTGTGAAAGGTGCTACATAAGAACAAGTTCATTTACCATTTGCACAACTAAACTGGCTGAGCCAGGTTCTTGTCTGTACTTAATCACTGTTCCTGTTCTACAGCAGACAGTATGACAAGAATAACAAAAAAGACATGGGAGATACAGAGTTGGAAAATCAAAATCAGCAGTTTACTTTGAGTCGAACGTCTGCTCTGCAGGTCAAATAATAGGTTCTTATTTAGAGTTCTTTGGGGTTTTGGACTGCAAGTTGCTACATAATGTGTTTTCATGGCTTTAGTACTTACATTTTGACTGCCTCGGGTGACTGTGACCTAATGTCGTTTAGAGATAAAGGTTATCAGTTGTTGATACCTGTGTTTGCAGAGGTTCACTTCATGCTCTACATAATTGTGAATGGAAAAAAAATCTGACGCATAGCAAATGTTTTTGGGCCATTTAAACATGCAGATGATATAATGAAGCTGCAGACATTTTGCCTCGCCTTTCATTCCATCTGATTCGGTTCTCGTTCTCACCTTTGGTAACACTGAGATAAACTTGCTGAACCAGGCTAAAGTGTACAGTTAATCTCTACCCATTTTTTCAGTTAAATAACAAACAAAAAAACCAAAGTAAATGTCTGTATTTTTTCCATCCTTTGATCAGTTTGTGGTGTTGTGCTTGAAGGCAGACCTACTTTTTGAGAGCTCTGACACAGACTGGTGATTGGGTGTTTCCACTCTCCGTTCTGGCTTTGCTTGTGATTTTCCACTTTGTTTGTAGGCCAACACACTTTGAGAGATAATCACCCTCTGGTTTGGTGAAATGATTTCTGAGATCACCTGTGGCCTCCTGTGTGTAGTTACTGGAGTGAAGTGCACTGTGTTAAAGGGGCACTCCATCCCAGGTGACTTGCCTTTCAGTCACTGACCCTGTGCTTGGAAAAGCTGCCAGCTTTGGCTTCGATTGTCGCTCTTCACGTATTAAGTTTGTCCACTTTCCTGCCATGCAGTGCGGTCTGCTCCATCTGTGGAACAAATGAGCACACTGGTGACGTTTTAACAAGAAAGTTTGGATTCTCAGCTCCCTCATCAGGCCTCTAACTGAACAATTACATTTTGGTTCATTGTCTTCTCAAATCTAAATGATTTAGTTACCCTAACTGCTATTGTGTTTGAGTCATTCCTCTTCTTTCATTTCACTTTAACTCTAATTTAACAACTTGAGGTATGAAACCTCCAACAAGAGCGACAAATACGTTGTTAGGAATCAGACCAGGTCTTGTGTGAGTGTCTCTTTGTGCGCTCGCAAAGATCAGCATAAAAATGCCTCTCCTCCATGGTGCCCTCTGCTGTAACCATGGCTACGCCGACTGGTTTTTCAAGCTGTGCGGCACTTAAGAATGCGAGGCAAACCTACAACACACTCTCTCCAATGAGGGCAGCCTGCCCACAATGCAACCGTGCAGCTAAGGCTTCACCCAATCTGGAGCTGGATTAACTCCTTCTGCTCCTGCTGCTGTAGCTCATTTTTAAAGGGTGGTTTTTGCTTTTTTCAGCCAAAGCTTTGTCTTTAGTAAGCAAGTGCAGCCTCAGACACTAGATTCACTTGTCTTTAATAATCTTTGTCTTTTTGTTTTTTGAGTAGCTGTAAATACCACACAGTTGTTGCTTGATTAGTCACTCATTTAAACTTAGTTTAGACTTCTTTGTCAGTTGGTAAAAGTGATGGTTTGTGACTCCTGTCCATCGTTGCTGCAATCATCAGGTCTAAATACTGGCATAATGAGACGGTTCTTAAATATTCGGTGGCACTTTCAGACCTAAGTTAGTACTACTAGCTGCTAAAGTCAACAAATAATAAATGATATTATTAGCAGAATGAGTCTGGTGTCTCAAGGAGAGTTGTGTCTGTTTGTGCAGGTATTTTACTACATAGAGTGAAGGATTTTGGGTATGCAATCTGTACAGATGCACTTGTGTGCAGGGGGGTTTGTAGATTGGTATTTAAAATTTGCATAAACAGACAGGGGAACCATGAATAGGAAATATCGTTAATTTAAAAAAACAACAAAAAAAGCTCCAAAGAGCAGCATGAAAGACACAAACAGGAGCTGGAGTGGACAGTTTCCGTTGTTTCTAAAAGCCTTCATCTGTTTTGCCTTCATCTGCTTGTCCGGGTCGTGGGGACAGCAGTCCACCCAGAGATGCCCAATCATCTCTTTTCCTGGCCACCTCCTTCAGCTCTTCCAAGGGGAAGCCAGTGTGTTTCCAAGCCAACTTAGAGACATAAACTCTTATTTGTGTCCTGGGTCTGCCCCAGGGACTCCTTCCAGTGGGACATGCCTGAAACATTGCACCCAGGAGAGGTCTTTGTCAAATGCCTGAACCACCTCCTTTAGTAGCTCTACTCAGTTCCTATTGAATGACTGATCTCCTGTCCTTATCTCTGACACCGAGCCCAGACTCCCTTTGAAGGAGGGTCCTTTTTGCCAGTTCTATCTCCAATATACTTCTTTTGGTCACTGCCCACAGCTTGTAAATGTCTGTCAGCAAGATGCCACACCAGTCTGTCTTTCAATTCCACTCTGATCCGAAGTGGGCACGCACCCTTTTCCAGCTGAGAAGCATGGACTCAGTCTTGGAGGAGCTAATCTAATCCACCTCACACTCAGCTGCAAACCTCCCCAATGCAAGCTAGAGGTCATTGCTTGTTGTTTGTGTATTATTACTTCTGTGAGTTTTTTGCAATGAGAGCTCAGCAAAAGGACAGATGACATATTTAAACAAGAGTAGCCGACAGACCAGTTATTCGACACATTTTTGACACTGCCCCCTGGTGCCAGTAAACCGCTACAACATGTACAGAATGCTCCGCATAGCTTTTTGTAGGACTAGCATACAGCTTAAAGCAGAGACGGCTGCACCCATGCAGCTCTGTCTCAGAGTTTTCTGAGTATGCAGCATGACTCTCTGTTATCTCCTCAGCTTTTTGCAGCTACCATTATCTGACGTTGTACTGTCACTTTCAAATGGATGTTATTTTACAAACTGCAACGGTACCTGAGGCTGGAGCACAGCTTTTGTTACTCATGTATTTGTTTCTTGCAGCCATTGCAATCAAATGCTAATATTTTTTTATCCATAAATTCTTATATATTAGTGAACTTTAAAAGAGAGACTTGGTAGTGAAATCCATTTAATCATGGCTTCTCATTTTCAAAACAAAAATTGAAACAAGTTTTGAGCAAAGAGTTTTGTGTTACCAGAATTAATTGATAAAGCACGCCTCTGTAGACCACAGGAGTGTGATAGAAATACTCAGCAGATAACTTCCACATTGTTTTCTCAATTCCACAGGCATGTGTCAGGGTCAGCTGGAGTGAAATTCCGGTTCAGGGAGTATAGTTTCATAGTTTCAGAGTTTCGTCGGGAGGTGTGCGCCTGCTTTTTCAGATTACAGCACTATCGGCCTCTTTATGTTTATAGTGCGACTCTTCATTGTGTCGAAAGACACTGGCATTCGTTCAGTTTTTTTTCTGGCACAACAAAGCAGCTTGCCACACCCCAGATTCATCCCTCATACTTTGTTACTGAAATCCATGCTAACAGGATTATTCTGACTCAGAATGAATGAAATGTGATCCAAATGAGATTGTTCAGTGTATTTCTTATGGCTTTATGGTATGTAAACTGTCCGTATTCTGTATTCTTATGACAAATGGGGCTAGAATTGCGAGTCATTTTAATTATTTAATAATTTGCAATTTTACTCCAAGCTGCTTTCAGTTTGGTTGTTTAGTCCAAATCCACAAATTAATAAACTTCATGTTATATAAAGAGTGAGAGTTTTTTGCATTCGAAAAACTATAACTAGAGATTTTGGCATAAATTTGAGAAAAGCGAAACAATGACTCAATTCTCAGTTGCTGATTACTTGTGTATTAACCTACTGACTGCCTCAGCTAAAGTATTAATAACAACTGATAACACATTATGCCACGGAAAGTGCTGGAAACATTTCTAACATTGTAATAAAATACATTTTATTTCAGCACACAAGCTACTTAAAAAGTCTAATTTTATTCAGATCTTTGTCTTTGTAGGTCAGGATTTTGAGCTTGGAACAGAAAGAAAGAGACACTCGTCTAAGGATGAAGGTGCTAAACCTTTCAGTGCTGTGTAAACTAGCAATAAAACCTCAGGACGAGACCTGAGACAAGTATGAAGACAATAAAAACTGGGTGTGATGTAGTATTTTATTTCTTCATCATGCTCTGTGCAAGTCCAGTTTATTTTAAAGAGGTGAAGGTGTAATTACTGATGTTTTTTAGGCCATCTAGATAACAAACCAAAACAAAACAATGCTGAGTTTCAGACAAGAGAGGACCAGGAGCAATCAGCTTATTGGACGGGGAAAAAAAGTTGAGGTTAAATATGTGCAATACATTTCTGGTGGAAAAATGCACTCTTACTAAACAGACAATTCAGGTTTCTATGTTTAAAACACTGTATCGGCACCATTATCCGTCTCAGTGGAAGCACGCAGGAAGGTCACACTTTTATCAGAAAATGATTATTATTGCTGTCCTTGTGGACACCCACATTATTTTCCTGTGTTTTCTCCTTCAGACTGACCCCAAAGATTGGCTTCCCCTGGAGTGAAATCAGAAACATTTCCTTCAATGATAAGAAATTCATCATCAAGCCTATTGATAAGAAATCTCCGGTGAGTTAGAAATCCCATCTAAGCATTCACACACACTGATATTTCTAAGCCTCTTCTTTCAAAAGTCCCATTTTTCTGTGTAATTTCCCTTACTTAAAAGCATTCTTTGTCTTTAATATCAGGCTTTTTTTTTTTTTTAGGGAGTTTTGGGTTACAGGGTGTTTCTGTATTTAAGCTAGCTACTTCCACTTTACCTGTGGCATCATGTTTCTCTGCAGTGGAGGGGGAAACCATTAAGCATATCTCCCGTTGCAATCGAGCATACAAAATAGCCAGAGCTGCTTTCTAGGCAGCACTGTTAGTGATTGACTGCAGACACACACACAAAAGCAAAGTGGTATAAACCTTATCTGTGCACTTCAGGCTGCTCTGCCAGTCTGTGAAGAAGTGTTTTTTGTTTTTTGTTTTTTTAGCACCAATCATCAGTAATGGTTCCCATGGGCCAGCAGCTTGAGGTTTATTCAGCTCAGTGTCTGTTCTGTCTTCTTATCGTTCTTATTGTTTGTTTCTTTTCTCAAATTCAGGACTTTGTGTTTTACGCCCCGAGACTGCGCATAAACAAGCGCATCCTGCATCTGTGCATGGGCAACCACGAGCTGTACATGCGTCGCCGTAAACCCGACACGATTGAGGTGCAGCAGATGAAGGCCCAGGCCAAAGAGGAGAAGCACCAGAAGCAGATGGAGAGGTATGCAGACTGTGGAGATGAGTGTCATTTAAGAAGTAGTTTCACACTTAAAAATGATTCTGTGGCTGTTGTCTTCAGTAAGAGCATAAATCTTGTACACTATTATGGTTTTACCCTCGTGTCATTCACTGAGATTTTGATAAGAGCTGATGTATTTTCATTGAGTCAGCTGTAAATTAAAATGAGTATTGAGCAATCAATCACACTAGAACACATCATTGCTGCAGCTGCTAATAACACACCTTATCAGTTATTATTTTCACAATAATTTGATTAACAGTTCACTATTTAATTAATTTTTCTGTAGTTTGATGAGAAGATTAAAATAATGTTTAGAAGGCAGTAAAGAGTTGCACGAAGTTAATACATTTGTAAACGTTTTCTTTTTTTTATTTAGTTTCTATTCAGAGGTCAGGGAGGAAAGGTGCACAGAAAATATTAGAGGTTTGATATAATAACTACAAAAAAGTGAAGTGCAGGAAATGTACTTCCTGTGTTGGCTGGAATTAAAATTATTGGATGTTGAGCCTGATCTCAACAGCAGCTGTCGGCTCACTGTCTGTCCCGCACAGCTGTTCAAACACTGTGACATAACCACGAGCAGACAACAACAGAGAATACCAGAGGGAGAGCCATCAGATCACCAGTTTAGGCTTGCGCATAGTAGCCCACAGTCTGTCCAGTAATAAGCTCGACTGGTGTTCAAACACAATTACAAAATGGTTTGCAATGAGTCCCTCAAAAACTTTATTTAAAGGGGACATGAAACGCTACACATAAAAAGGATAATTTACACCACTGAGCCCTGCTCTCAAAAACGGACACAGATGTAACACTGTCTGCTAACAGTGTTATAAAGTACTTCACAAACCCGAACGTTACAGCGAACAGCTGGATTTTCCCGTTTGAGTGCAGCTAGCCAAACGGCGAGCAGCCAGTTACTGCTAAAGAGACAGTGTCCATTTTTACTGTCTATGTCCTCAGTTTCTTAACATAAAACTCTTTTTTGCAGCCAGGGGCAGCACAACTGTGATCCCCTTAAACAGATTTTTGTTTCAGTGTCGTTATTTTCCTCTGAGTTATCGATTCTGGCACTAGTTAGCTAACAATGACTAATGTATTTCTATTGCAACCAGCTAACCACATGACGTCACGCTCCCTACTGACAGAAGACGGTGCTAAACAACTTTATGCACTTATTTCTTAAATCTAGCTTCACAGACAGAGTTTTTTGGAGCAGGGCTCAGTGATGTATATTAGCTTTTATGTGTGTAGCATTTCATGTCCCCTTTAAACGTTAACAAATTAATAATTAATTATTAAGTAATTAATAATTAGGTATTCTTTACTATTTTTTGGACATTTTGTGGATAAACAATTAGTTGCTAAATTAATTAAAGCCAATAATTTCACTGCTGTAAGTAAATTGTTTTTGGTTAATGAGGGCTCTGCTCACATCCTAATATCAGCTGATTTCATGTGAGCTTTTTATAGTGCTCATAAACCCTGAAGTCACTCAGTTTGCCAAGTCTTTCTGAGTGTTATGAAACTTAAAATCAGAAGGCTTCACCTGTATAATATGACTGTGTGAAATAAATTATATTTAAATGTCTTGTTGTTTTCATCAGTTGTTATAGAGCAGTTTTTGCAAACATGCACCGAATCCCACGTTTGTGTTTGTCTTTTGCAATAACTATGTATCAACTATGTCATTTCTATTTGTGTCCTCATGGCTGCTGTGTGTTATCTGCAGGGCCCAGCTGGAGAATGAGAAGAAGAAGAGAGAGGCCATTGAGAAAGAGAAGGAGCAGATGGAGCAAGAGAAACAGGACCTGATGATGAGGCTCTACCAGTTTGAGCAGAAGACCAAGAAGGCAGAGAAAGGTGAGGCGAGGGAAAGGCTGTGTGTGTGAGTGTGTGTGTGTGTGTGTGTGTGTGTGTGTGTGTGTGTGTATAAGTATTTAAAAAAGTATTTGCACCATATTATATTTCCTTTCCCCTCTTTTTGCATGTTAGATTTGCAGGACCAGCAGCAGAGAGCCATGATGCTGGAGCAGGAGCGCAGGAGAGCAGAGGAAGAGGCAGCTCGTTTGGAGTCAGAGCGTCAGGCTGCCTTGCTGGCTAAAGAGGAGCTGGCCCGCCACGCTGAGCAACAGAAGAAGAGTCGGGAGCAGCTGGTTGGTATTTTAAATCAGTCTTTTGTGATTTTTCCTTCATTTCCTCTCATTTCAATACTGTTCACAGGTGGATGCTCATGGTAAACATGTGCACCGTTTTTAATATTGAGGCCAGTGTGCAAAGTAAATCCTCTGATTAAAAGGGTCTTCCTTATATGGTCATCACAGAGACACAGGTCTGACACCAGGAGGAGCAACCAATCAGACTAAAGCTGCCTTAACAGGAGAAGGAAGGAGGCTAAAATGGCTTATTTCAGAGAGAGGATCAACTGAGGGGCTGCAGTATTATTGTGAACTGTGATCCATGAAAAGCTACTCTAGTAGAGTCAAAGGATAAAAACATGGAGCCTTATATACATACCACGTTCCATGATAATGGTAATACTTTAATTGTGAGATAATGATGACAGTGAAAAAGATTTATCAACACTCTTATTGCTGAGATCTCAGCTGTTTGTCCAGGTTATTACCAGGCCTGTGCTGGGTGGTGTGTTTGACGATGCCTGGCTACTATTGCTTCAGACAAAACCACTTTGTAGTGTCCAGCTGGTCCACACCTCTGCGCCTCAGACTAACAGCCCCTCAGGACCACCCACAGGACTGTGCTTTAGTTGAACTGCCTGACATGAAAAGCTGTGGTCCCCACTCCCCATTCAGCCAATGGACACAGTTTTATTAGTGAGACACCTGCTGTGACGCCTTCTTTACTTAAACCCCATTAAGACATTTGTAATGGATTTAAGTCCCTGTGCAGCTTCTGCTTACAGAAAACGTGTGAGAGCATTGATAAGAACTTTTGATTCTTTGAACCCACATATCTCATTAGTGATAGCGTTTTCACTAACTTCATTTTCCAGTCGAGCACCTTTTACATAATAATTTTATGACTTGCTGGAGCCAGCTTACACCCACTGAACAGTTAAAGCAGGCGTGGTGTTTAATGCTGAGCAGGGTATACTTCAGTGTGGTGAAAGACAAGCCATTGACATTGTTGTAGTCATAAGAAGGAATGTACCACAACACCTACAGAGGCTGCACAATCCGGTTAGGTTTAATTAAGACGGTTAAGCCAGCTGCTTCCTGTTCCTTTTTAAAAAAAATAACTAATGCTGGCAGTTTGTTACAGTTCAAAAAAAGATTTACACTGGTTTCCAATCATATTTTTTTGAATTAGTAATAAAATACAGTTTTAAATCAACCTGTTTTTCTTGTGACTCTTTAGAAAAAATTAACAAGAGGGCCCAAGCAGGGACTGCTTTTGTTTGAAAGTATACATTAATATTTTTTAATGCATAGTGAGGCTTTAAAGCTAGAAATATGAAAGAACTGAAAGATCAAAGGAAAGTCTGATCATGGTTGATGATTTAAACTAGCATTAAAATTAAATTCATACAGAAAATT
>VURO01016437.1:93824-106065 GCA_015108175.1 Pelvicachromis taeniatus
CTTTGTTTCCTCTTCCTTCTGTCCTCTGCTCCATTGTGACTTCCTACCCTACTCACTGTGAATACATGGATGTTGTAAATACCATCACATCACATTTCCTTGAATTAAAAAAAAAAAGAAAAAGAAAGAAATACTGGTTCAGGTCTTCTGTCACTGTCGCAGGTCCTCCTCTCTCTGTCTGTCCTTCTCTCTGCTTCACCGTTTTCTTTTTTCACTCCTGTCTCCTCCTCTCCTCTTTAGTCCTCCCCCTCACTGGGCCCAACCCCCAGATCGTCTCTTTCGTCTTCTGTAACTGAAAGATTAAAAAGGGGAGATAGCAAAGGTTATTTCGCGAGCAGCGGAGATTCCCCTTCCACATCATAAAGCTACTTGTAGTATTTCTACTTGGATGATTTAAAATAACCTTATCTCCAAGAATGCCCGGGAGCTACGCGTCATAGACACCCGATGACGTAAACAGTTGCTCGGCGGCACAGGATGTCATGAAAAATTACATGTCCAGATCAGTTTCCCCTCATGCTGCTCATGTCCTCACAGACCTCCGCTGTGTTAAACCACCGCTGCTTCCTCAGCTGCAGGAAGAGCAGCGATGCTTCACTGATGGCAGGGCAACAGCAAAGAAAACCAAATGCCAACCCTGTGCATTATTGATGGCTGACGTGCGCCCCTGTCCCCGTTTCTTTTTTGGTTTTCATTTATTAGATCAATAGATCTGTTTCATGTTTTATTTCAAAAGAACTCACTTGACAGTGCTTGGAAATAAGCTTGTCTACTGCTTAAAGGTTTACAGCAGAAGATCATCTACAATGGTGTGTGTGTGTGTGTGTGTTTGTGAAGAAGCTAGAATATCATGAACACATCACGTCTTGTATTAAAGTAAGTCCTTAAAATGATAAGGTGAAGATTAGTGTTACCTGTTAAAGACTCCAGGATCTCACCTTTTACTGAAAATGTTCACCTTGCATAACATTGCATGTGTTACTTTACCACAAACAGTCATCATACAACTTAGCGCGTGTAGCTGTGAACTGGCTTGAAACTGACACATTGACCTCTTGTCTTTACATCTCAGTCGTGCAGATTATTCAGTCCTCATCTCCATTGTTTAATCATCAGTTATTTTAAATCTCTGGCTCTCTTCCACAGCTTGTCTCTTCTCCCTCCCCTCACCCCCAACTAGTCCCCAACTAGTTGCCCCTCCTTCAACCTAGGTCTGCTGGAAGTTTCTGCCTGTTAAAAGGGAGTTTTTCCTTTGCACTGTCACCAAAGGCTCAAAGGAGGTTGTCTGATTGTCTCTATTATTGTAGATTCTTTACCCTACAATTTAAAGCACCTTGAGACGACCGCTAAATATATAAAATTGAACTGAATTACTTGCGTGCTGGACTGCGCAGCTGGGTGTGTTGTCGGTTTATAAGGAGAGTCAATCAGCTGTGTAGGCGGAAGTAAGGTAGAGAGCTGAATCTCATTCATCTCATGAAAGAAGTCATTTCCAAGCGCTTCACATCTCAATCTGAACTGAGACCATTTTCCTTTCTGGCAGCACAGAGGCGTGGGGAGCAGAGGGGAAACGGCTTGTCGAATAGCTGGATGTCAGCCTGTGTTAGCAGATAATGCTCGTCGTTGTCACTAAACAGAGCTGCCAGGAGGCTAAAGAAAACAGTCAGTGCCAGTAATAATTAGGCCTCACGGCTCAGAGAGGGGCACGGCTGTTATCTGCCCTCTGCTTACGTGCTCTGTGCCGCTCTTGAGCTTTAAATGCCAGGCGAGGCAACAAGTTGCACACTTGAAAACTACTACAAGCAGATACCTCATCCGAAGAGTAGTTCAGTTTACAGATGATCGTCTTTGTTATCACAGGAATGCAAGCACAGTCATCTCAGACTCGCCTCTACGATGCAAGGGGACCAAAATGATTCAGGCTGTGCGTGGTTTAGTGGTTAGTGATGTAACATCCGAGAAGAGGAGGATTGTATCGGGCCACCACAGCAATAACAGTAAAAACGGGCACATGACTGTTTTCATTGAGCCCTACATATATCATATCGTGAGAAACCCCAAGGCAGTCACGTGGTCTCTGATACATTTCCCACCTAAATGAGGGGCTTCCAGGAAGGCTCGAGTGACAGCATGCAAACTCTGGCCTTACAGCCAGAAGCGTCTGCAGCAAGCGAATTCCAAATAAAAACCTCACAGCTGCCTCGTCACGCTTGCAACCCACAATGACCGACAATAGAAAGTATGTCAGGGGCACATTTAAAAAAAAAGAAAAAGAAAAGAAAAAAAAAAAGACCCATCTTACAAAACTCGCTCACGTCACAAAACCTTGCTGTGAGTTGAGACAGACTCCCAAAATACTCTTCAGGAAATTATGTGCATGTTGTTGAGCTGTGTGTATATTTAAACTATACTTATCATCTTAATGCAGTTCATCACAGTAACTGAGAAAAATAAAAAAAAAATTGCTCAGAAAAGCTGGCGTCATCTTTCTGCATTTCCTTTGCAAGAGACATGCCCTCTGCTTCAGTTTGAGCTGGATCTGGAAACTTTCATGCAAGATTTAAAATAAAGAAACTACTGACTCAGGTTACACTTGAAAATATGAACTCCAGAAGAAGTAATAACACATTTGAAGTCATACAGACTGATCATCATAAGAAGAGCGTGCACAGTCAGCAGACCTTATTCAGCCGGCTCAGCAATTCGGCAACAGAATGGCAGACTTCACAGAAAGATTTCACACAACAAAACTCAAAACAAGACTTTTCTTTCTTTCTCAATGACTAAAGATGCAGTGACACAACTTGTACCCCTTTCTTGCTAAACCATCAACTGACACTTGAGAAAAGTATTGTGACAACTGCACCAGACTTGCAACAACCTCAAATGGAAAGCAAGCTCAGGTTTTCTGACATGAGAACTGGGTCACCTTAGAGTCTGTGAGGTGCAGAGCTGAAAGCTGCAAGATCTTACCTTCTGGCTTATTGCGCTGCCGGAGTGGTCAGCCCGAGGAAGTGGCAGACTTTAAACACACAGGGTAACATACAGAGCATAGCTTCCTTCCTTTTCACATTGTACTGCTTCGACCTGAACAGCAACTGCTGCTTCCCTCGCGCTACATGACGCTTTAAGGGCAATCGTGTAAAGAGAAAGTGATTTCTGCACCTTGAATCTTGGCTGATAAAAGGTTATAAACAAAAGGAAACAAATCACAAGCTCAGTGTGGAAGTTTGTTTTTATATGAAATTTGTCATGTGTGAAAAACTGCAGCAACCAATAGAAAAGGTTTGGTATATATGAAATCTATATTACTTCATATACAAGCAGTACACGAAGATGAAAAATCAAAGACTGAATAATGATTTTGCTGATCCACAAATTCAAACGCACACAGTCACGGACGGCTTAATGAACAGGCCTACTGAGCTCACACAGCTTCTCTTCACCTCCAACTAAACACAGAAGTTTTGCGGCCGTCTTTCAACTGACAGCCACACCTGAACATCCACTTCCCAGCAGAAAGTCACTGCGAGAGACACAAATGGCTGTGGAGGACCAAAATGACAACAGGGACGTAATTTCACATCAATGAGGTTACAAAAAAAGACACAAAACAACCAGAAAAAGGCAGAATAGAAATAAAATAATCTTCAATGATTCTCCAAATCAGAATTTTTCTTATCTGTGAAGAAGAAAAAACATCAATAAATTCAGTTTACCACCAGCACCGAGCACCAGAATAAAAAAAAAAACAGACTTGCTTTACTTCAGTGAGGTCTAAGTTACGATCATAATCATCAAGGAGTTTTTAGGAGATCAATTTTCTGAAGTCTTGATTGTTCAGGGTTACAGCTGCCTCACATGGTTAGCAGTTCTTACAGCTTCACGTCTGCTGCTTCTAGCGTGCATGATCAGCATGAGTGCATGGTTCTCAAAGAAGCTACATTGGGCTGCTCTCTTCTAAACCCCTCGCCAGGGTGGATGGACCCCCATGTTTAATTTGGCAAAGACTTTATGTTGGATTTCCTTTACCTGAGCTTGGGACCGGACCCAGTTTGTGACTATGCAAATGTGTTAACCACTAGACCACACACTACACAGTTCACATGACCTGTGATATATTTAACAGCTATTTTCGTACACAACACCAGGGACTCTTGCTAAATGTATACTTTGCATTCAGTATTGTTTGCAGTTGCTTTATGTCTCTTTGTGTCGCTCCTGTGTTGAAGAAAGAAAAGCTTTTATGTGTCTGAGCCCACACCGGCTCAAATGTGTCTCATACAGTAATCCTTCCAAGCATACAGCACAGGCGCACGTTTAAAAGCGGAATAATTAATTCACTTTACAAAAGACAAAAAAAAACCCCAATTGGTGTAGAAAAAAAAAAAACATACAAAAAAAGAAGGGCAAAACATATTGATGTAAGATGTTTTCCCAGCTGCTGCAGAGAGCTCCCCTGATGTGAGGCAAGCTTCAATCAACATAAACAGTTCTTCCATCAATAAAAACTCTCTTTTCCCTTTAGCTTTATTCCCGTTTTCCAATCATGGGAACCCGGAAATACTTTGGAATCATTTTATTAGAATGTGATGGCGTCTTTAAGCTCCATTCATTATTTATTTATTTTTTGGTGCACAAATAAGATCAATTAAACTTTCTTTTAAAAATGTCACTTCAAATAATGATTGGAGCTTAAGAATAAATTCAGTCTAAAATCAGAGAAGTCTATAAGTAAAGCATCTGTTAAACCCACGGTTATCGGGTTAACCGTTTGTCCATGTGGGCAGACTTCTGCATACCAATATGGCTTCCTCTGCCAGTTAAAGCTTCACTTGATAAAGTCTGTGATTTTAATAGGTTTGTAGAAATGTCTTGATCCGCAGCGTCTCTTCCACTGATAACCTGTCGTGGTAGAAGCTGAGTCCGGTCAGGAGCTCAATGTCTCGCACTCGAGCGGTGTGAAGCTTCAGCCAGTCTTCCACCCACGTCAAGTCCATCCCGTTCTGAAGAAAAGCAGAAAGAGGGGGAGGCGTATATTAAAATTCTCCAGTTTCAAGAAGGGTCTGACAGCAGGTTTCCACAGAGGCAGACAGAGATAGACTGTGCAGAAATGTGTAGGAGGAATCTGTGACGTTACTCACAGCACAGCTCTCTGTGTGGTCAGGCCTGTGGGGCATGATGAAGGACCTGGCCTGGAGTGGACCTGCACAGTTCAGAGGGCCAAAGGTCGAGTTCCTGCAGCTGGTCAGGATCACAAAGAAATGTGTCGGGATGGGAGCCTCGCTCCTGGAGAGATGAGAGATGACATGTAAACAAAGTGCTGCAATGGAAAAACTGAATACCTCAGTTATAAAGCCTCTGCTTAAAAAATAACCATCGGGTATATTTTAAGTCCCATTTCTCTCATTTTACATCTGAATAGATTTTGGCATAAACAACATGGAAGGATGGATGCATCTTGCTTCATTTCAACAGCTCGGTGTCTTGGTGGTGTAATGATGAAGGGGATATTTTTTGGCACACTTTGAGAAGCAAATGAGCAATGTTTAAACACCACAGCCTTCCAGAGTATTGTTGCAGACCATATCCATCCCTTTATGATCACAGTGTACCATCTTCTGATGGCTGCTTCCATCCAGATCAACTCAAACTGGTTTCTTGATCATCACCTTGAGTTCACTGTACTCAAATGGCCTCCACAGTCATCAGAGTTCAATGCAATAAAGCACATTTATGATGTGGTGGAACAGGAGATTGACATCTCTGACCTCTTTAGGTTCTGGAAGACATTCCACCATCCATCTGAAAACTGAAGGAGTCTTTCTCATGAAGCTTTTTTGGATGAGCAATGAAACGCCTTCAGCTAGCTTCAACTCAAGTGCTCAAGACTTCTTAAAAGTTGCCTTCAAGTTGTTTGACAAACAGTCACAAAGCAGCCCACCAAACTTCATTCAGCTCTCATTGTTTCCAAATCTTGATCTGAGCATAGGAGCAGATGACATCAGATTTTCCAACCAGCAAGAAGTATTTAAGCAAAAACTGAGAGCTATAAAAAGGGAATAACCAAAACTTTAGTTCACGTGGGAACTCATGGCTCACATTGAGGAAACACTTTTTCAAGGTCTTTTATGTTTTCGCAGAATTGTGAAATCCCAGTGCATTAATGTCAGTGGGGGGGTTGGGTGGAGTGAGGGTGGGGTGTATTGAAGCAGTGCACAAAGCTAATATGCAAAATGAGCGCATTAGCCTTTACACATCATACACATCAACACGCATATAAGACACAAAATATATGATAAAAATTGAGTAACTTAAGCATATGACCAAAATAATACAGATACATATTTTGTAATAAAAGAAAAACCACACTACTTTAAGAGTCTACACTGTTTCTTGTTCTTGTAAACTCTCTGACTACTTCTTAGTTTGGAAAGGCAGAAACTAGAGACCTTTGAAACCCACATTTGCTTATCAGTCACTACATGTCCTCCTTCAAAATGATCATTCTCCTATCACAAACCTTTTTGCGGAAGAAAAAGGACATCTAGTTAGTTTAACATTAAATAACAGCTTAGAGGCATTACTGACCTTGTGTTCAATGCTAGCGGCTAACGTACCATTACATGTGCAGGAGGCATGCCTGGTACACAAACAGTCATGCAATCTTAATTTTCAGATGCATTACTATGGATGAAGATTTTGGGACCAGTGTCAAAATGAAGGTAGGATATTTTGTTTGGCCTTCCTTTGGACAGGAGGCAGGAAGGGCAGAGACTTGAGTTAAGGGTTGCAGCACGGATTTACAGATTTACATGAATATGATGTTAAAATACATTGCATTTTAGTCAAAACTTTAGTCTGGATAAAGCCTGAATGTGGTGTGTAAACCCTGGAAATTAATGTCTACCGCAGCACAGGTATTGCATCACTTTAGAAATCCCCAGTTTTACACATGAACTATGTGCAGCGTTTCTTAGATTTTATCGGAGTACTGGTTTATCTTATGATGGCTTTCTGACATTTTATAGACCATATTTTTCGGACCATCTCTCAGTCAGAACATGGTATATCATGTTTAGGTGGAAACTAGCGAGCTAACTTCCTGCTAACATCTAACTCTGTTAAACGTCATAAATTCTGTTTTCATGGATGCCTGGATGTTAAACTTAATTGTTACACCTGGTAAAGCAGCAATGCTGATCATTTTATTAAAGATGAAAGAATTTAGACAGTTTTTAACTCTCAGTGATGCCGAAGGGTTCGTTTGACTTTGGGACCTGAAGCGGAGTTTGAACGCGGATTACTCCGCGAGGCTCCTGACTACGGTAGCTGTAATGCTCCGACAATCCATCAAGTGGTGCGGCTTTGTAGCTTACCAAAGTCGTACTTAAACATTTTTTGACAGATTTTTGAGCGCCATGTACCACATAAAATCGGTTTGAGGTCAGTAAGCACAAACAGAATTCATACATAAGGCACACTGGATTATAAGACATACTGTCAATTTTTTTAGAAAATTAAAGGGTTTTAAGTGCGCCTTATAGTCCGGGTAGGGTTTAGGGGTTGGGGTGGGTGCTGGAGCCTATCCCAGCTGTCTTAGGGTGAGAGGCAGGGTACACCCTGGACAGTCTATTGCATGGCTAACACATAGACACAGACAACCCTTCGCACTCACATTCACTCCCACAGGCATTTAGAGTTTCCAATTAACCTATCCCCACTAACTGCATGTCTTTGAACTGTGTGAGGAAGCCAGAGGACCCAGGGAGAACCGACGCAAACACAGGGAGAACATGCAAACTCCACACAGAAAGACCCCAACCTGATGGTGGAGCTGAACTCAGAAACTTCTTGCTGTGACGCAACAGTGCTGACCACTGTGCCACCACATATAGATATAGTGTTTTATAATAAAAAAAAAAAGTTTTTTAAATGTTTTGCTGCATTTTGTATAAGTTCGTACTCAAGTTTTAAAAAACAAAACACTAAAAGTATTCTATTATACATGTATGCAAAAAAATATGAAAAAAAATGTTTTTCACAGTTTTTTTTTTCGATCCACGAAACTGTTTAGCCTGCAACACTGCTTTTTGTAAAACTTGAGTCTATCCATTGTACCGCCAGACAATGCACAGACGTCCGAGCTCCATATGCTTTACAAACATTCAGAGATGAACTTACACACTTGCTTTACTTTTCTTGGATAGCCTACTCGGAGATGAAATGCCGGTTAGGCAGCACGTAGTGAGGCTCTAAATGCTTTCAGTGTGAAGTAACTCCACACCGCCGACAGGTCTCGCACACAACAGCCAATCTATCATGTGACACATACTGCGCCGACGTGCTAAGGTCACGACCTGGTTTACACACCATGTCGCTTTTTTATGAGGTGCTTTTGTGATATTTAGAGGTTCGGATTACATTTTTTATTTCTCCCCGATATCCGATCCAGTAATTTAGGTCAGGATCAGATCGATACCGATACTTTATATCGGATTGGTCCATCTCTAATAATTATTTGTTTTAAACATTAAATGTCTGGTCAATGTTGGACACAACAGAGAAACTCAGTTTGGTTTACGTGAGGGAGCTGCCTCAGGCAGGAAACAGGACGACCATTTGTTAGTAGGAAGCTGGAAAATTAGTAATTAGTGGTGTTGGGTGTAACTCGTTCTAAAGAAGAGCCTTAATCTGTAATTAATCTGTAATCAAATTACATTTTTCTGTTTGTTTGCTTGCATGTTCTTTATGTCTGCATGACTGAAAAACAGAAATAGAAAAAAAGGCCCAAAACAACCCTTTTCCTGCTCTTCAGCTACAATAACCTGAACTAAGTGATGCAAAAATAATAGTGGTGTCTCCAACTTTTGATTAGTGTTGACTCTTTTCATTTGTATTGCACAGAAGAACAAGAACATGATGGTAAAGTGCAAACTGTGTCCAGAAGCATCCACAGTTAAATAACATAACACACTTTATGTGTGTGTGCCCTCATTAGAATGATTTGTACCACATTGTGGTCCTGCTCACATGCACCTCAGTCAGGAAATGTCTACAAAAATCAAAATTGTTGTTTTTCATGTGTAAAAAAAATGACTATTTTACTAGTGTTCTCATTAGTAGAGACCTTTTCTTGATTTGCTTTGGACCTGCTCTGTCTGCTAGAGGAATAAATGGAAATGTCCACATCAGCATTTTTGAAACACAATTACTTTCTTAAGAATTCATTTGAAAACGAAACTGAAGTTTCAGTTTTCTTTGGAAAAGGTTTTTATGATGAACTGCCATTTACCACAAGGCCAAATGGAGACTTTAGAAAGTGAGTCACCATTTAAAAGCCTTTAAAAAAAATAGCACAGCAGTTGTAAAGCACAATAAATGTAAGAAGGATGAATTTAATCAGACCATTAAATAGTCAACAGAAAAAGTATCCAGCTGCTGACAACCAAAGGACTTTACTGGACAGTGTGGCAGCAGCTAAAAGTAAATGTTATGCTGCTTCAGTCTTACCCCGAAATCTTTTTTAATTCATCGACGTGTCCATCATAGTCTTGATCGAATATTGGCCCACTCACGACATTGACTCCGTTCAGCTGCTGTGAATATTTTGGGAGGAGGACGTCATGGAAATGCGTCCAAACAGCTGTGAAAATACGCACACAAAAAAAGCTTTAAGTGCTCCACAGTGTTGTACAGAAACATCACTATATTTTGCACTTTTGTTTTCCTGCCTGCAAAGCACATGTTAAAATATCTGTGTGGTCTTCCTTCATGTTTTCCTCCCTTCTCACTCACGCACAGACAGTACTCAGCCACCAGGGGGCAGCATCTCTCAGCTGATAAACATTTAGGCTTCAAGAGCACAGTATTTTTGTCCAACTAGAGAGTTTCCAGTACAAATCACAACAGTGGAAACATTTCTGCAGCTTGTTGTTGGGATAAAACTCAGTTCTGAAATCTCTTAATCACCAAAAACAATCTACAGGTTTCAACAGTTCTGTGTTGGCAAACTAACCAGAGTGAAATTACCAGACGACCATGGATGTACTCATTCACATATGACAGATGATTTTGTAATGCTGTAAAGTACACTGAGAGCAAGTTCATGCTTCATAATCGTGGAATCCAGTACAATCGAGTCATGTATTGACATAAAAGATGAAGCATGAAAGTAAACCAGCACTGAAGAACCTACATGCACTCCTTTGTGGAGTACAGTGTGGTAAGTCATTTTACAAACATACTGATTTTCTGCTGAATCCTTTTGTAAGGGAAACACACAGCAGGGCAGCAGGGGAACTAACCCTGGAAATGTACCACTAACTAAACCTTTAATTGTGTTCTACAGAACAAGCTTAAGTAAATTAGGGCAGAGAAGTCCCACATAATCACATCAGTTAAATCTCTGGACTTGGGAAAGAATAAAGTATAGCTTGTTGTCAGCTTTCAAGCAACTTAGGATCATTTTGAGCAATGGAAACTGGCAAACCGCAATACCTGCTGTCTGAAAACTTGAGTGTTTGACCAATTTAACAAAGTCAAGACTGCCATCATGTCTCAAAGATCCAGAGGGCTGTTGAGCTGACTCAGTTGTGACAGACCTTTTAAGAACTTGTGAATCATTACAGTGTCTTTTTACCGGTGTGGGTGCAACTGGAAAGTCAGAAACAAATAAACAACTGACTCACCTTTAAATGCAGGGAACATCGGTGCCATGTTGCTCGTGATTAGAGAGTCTGAAACACTGGCATTCAGATCTATAGAAGAAATGAGAGGTTAGGACAAACTGAATTTGCTGGGTATGGAATTTGGCTATGGATTAAAACTTAGATTACATGTTGTGAAAGACTGATGTGTCTACTGTGAAACTAAAGCATACAGATTTACTGGCTGAGAAAAACATTTACAAATTAGTGGAGTTAAATGCAGGCAGATTTAGGGCTTCTTCATGACATCTCCTGTGATTTATTTTAATTTTAATACTTGCATTGAAGTGGTGTCAGAAGAGTCTGATATTGTTTTTTCTCATGGGATGAAAGTTGGTATTTATTTAATTGTAGGATTTTAGCCCTGCGACAGACCTGTTCAGGGTGTACCATGCATCTTGCCCTGTGGCAGCTATGATAGGCTCCAGCCCACCTTCAAACTAGGTCTGGGAGAAAAGAGTATCTAGGTTGGCTAAGCATTTGACATTGACCTTCAATGTTAGCATTCAAGGTCAAAGTTGACCTTGAATTTTAGCAAATTTTTGCATTTTTGCAAAGACAACTAATATGACTGAACTAATATTTCTTAAAATCTCAAGGTTTCAAACAATTCTGCTCTAATCATATGGGTAAAAGATAACAAAATACACAATTTTGATTTGTAATGCTGCAAAGTCATAGTTGAAATGTCCCACCCCTCCCCCCTGAAAAACAACAAAATACAAAAAACTAACACGCAAAAAAACATACTGATCAATGAGCATGTTAGAAAAACATCATAAAACATCAAAGTTTTGGTATAGTCCTGGCCCTTCAGGGGGAGTTTCAGGGGTCCCTCTACGTCCCATGTGTCAAAGTCAAGGCCCGCGAAATGAATAATCGATGGCCCCCAGGATGACATTTGATTAGTATTAGAATCGGCCCGCAGGTCACAGCCGCCTGCTGGAGTTTTGCACCCACCAATACTCCATTCCCCACAATGCAACGGAAGCCTGTGAACTCACTGCAGCGCCGCAAGCGGGCCTCAGCTTCATTATTCATTCATTATTCACCAGAATTATTCACCAGTAGTCAACTTTTAGCAACCCCCCTCCCCAATAATGGCTAAATGGAAGGTGGACGGTGAGAACAGGGAATTTCAAGCCAGGTGGGAGGCAGAGTACATGTTCACGGAGGTAAAAGGCAAACCTGTTTGTCTTCTGTGTGGAGAAAGTGTGGCTGTAATGAAAGAATATAATCTAAGAAGGCACTATGAAACGTCTAAGAAACACAAAGACAAGAATATGGACACGGAACAAAGGCTACAGAAGGTGAAAGAATTAAAACGAGGTCCCGGCAGGCTCAAGAAAAAATATTGTATTATTCATTTAATCATTAAATAATATACAGTACACTGTATTAGGTCTTGGTTCAATAGGTTATTTGCAATCATTTTAATATGTTTTATTAAACATTGAACCAGTCCGGCCCTCAGCTTGTAGCAAATTTGTTCTTTTGGCCCTCTGATGTATTTGACTTTGACATCCCTGCTC
>VURO01016462.1:0-27019 GCA_015108175.1 Pelvicachromis taeniatus
TTGCACAAAGGAGCAGGTATCGGTCCTGCTGATTGGTTGTGGACCTTCTACGGCCCTGTCCAGTTCTCCGAGAATATCAGCCAGTCTCCTGAAATCTCCTCCATGTTCTGGAGATTGTGCTGGGAGACACATTAAACCTTCTTGCTGCAGCACGTGTGGATGTGCCATCCTGGAGAAGTTGGACAACCTGTGCAACTTCTGTAGGGTTAAGAAATCGCCTCATACTGCCAGTAGGGATAATTACTCAAGCCAAAACTAGCACGAGTGGAAAACCAGCCAAAAAAGATCAAGAGGGGGAAACTTGCAATGACCTCCACATGTAAAACCAGTCCTGTTTTGAGGGTTTTCTAATTGTTGCCACTTTAGTGCACCTGTCGTTAAGTCCATGAACACCAATACAGCTGAAAGTGATTGACAATGACCTCAGCTGCTTAACCAACCAGGAAATTATCAGACAGGTTTAATTAATTTCATGCCAGGCCCAATACAGTAAGTGTTCCTTTAATCTTTGTGAGCAGTGTATTTTACTAGATCTTTATCTCTTAATGCTAAAGTAGACCACAAGCCCAGACATAGCTACAAAGGGATTGAGAGTGGACACCAGTCATCACTGATGACTAGTGAAAAATATTGGGTGTTTTTCTACTAACTTCCAATTTATTCTGTGTTTTGAATCTATAATTTCTCTGTTCTATTTGAGCTGTAATGGAAATAGTTGTTCTGCAGTTTAGAGCTTTAACCAGCAGATGGCGCCAAATTTCCACAATCTAGCATAACTTCAGGCTCCTGTCTGATTTTATTTTAAAGCTCCTTGCCACCATCACACACCAGTTATTTCCAAGGTTTACTGTTGACAGGAATAAAACATCATTGTGTGATAGCCCATGAGAGTTACTGGAACATCAAAGCTGTGAATATCAGAGAGTTCAGATTCACATTAATAAAATTAAATCCAATTAAATTTATTTAAAGAGTGCCTAACTGTTGGTCAAGTTACTTGAAAAAAGTAATTAGTTACTAATTACTGATTACGTCTCCAAGAAAGTAATCCTTTGCTGATTAGTTATTTTCAAAAGTAATTAGTTACTTTATTACTAAGTTACTTTTAAAAAATGATACACAACATGAATATGCAATGAAGCAATGAACCTTTCACCAATTCTATTTTTTTCCAATTCTATTTTTCCTAAAATTGAATTAAATGAAAAAATCTATTTTTAAACATTTTGTATTAGTTTGAATCTATTAACTTTATGCACACAGCATCAAGCAAAAATTAAATTATATGCAACAGTCTCTGACTTGAAGAAATTTGTTTAACATTTAAACCTATTTTCTGCACTTTTCCAGCATATAAAATTAAATCCTTTTTTGTATGTACACTCACCCTTTCAATTAGATGCAACTAAAACACAGCAAAATATAAATAAAATCAATGACTCAGCAGCACTAAGTCCTATCACTCATAAATCTATTTTCACCTGTTTAGCTGGAGTGCAGGAACAGGTGGACGTTTGCCTGGTGCCGCAGGGGCCATGTCATTGGGGGTATCTGGGGGTTTCTCTGAAAATTTCACATTTCCGTGGCAGCGTGCTTGTTGCTTGCTCAGATTTGAAGTTAAAATTTTTGCTGTAGAAAGACGTTTTCTTCAGACTCCATATTGTTGATCTACACACATCTATTGCTGCCACGAACGTTGCACACGCTTTCGCCACTATCATGAGACAATCTCACAAACAAAATCACGGTTCAGTAACACAGCGTGCTTACGGGAAAGTAAAGTAATCTAATTACTTTTTTGCAATAGTAATCCCTTACTTTACTTGTTACTTGAAAAATGTGGTCAGATTACAGTAAAGCGTTACTTGTAGCACCTTGCTGCCCATCTCTGGTGCCAAACCACAAGAACAGTCACCTCAAGGCACTTTTGAGTGTAAGGTAGACGCTACAATAATACACACAGAAAGAAACCCAACAATCACAGAACTCCCTATGAGCAAGCACTTTGGTAACAGTGGGAAGGAAAAACTTTTACAGAAAGAAACCTCCAGCAGGACCACACTCAGGAATCGGCAGTCATTTGCCACAAACCAGTTGGGGTGAGGGGAGAAAGACAGGAAAAATGTGTAACATTCAGGAAGAAAGTTAGAATCTTGCTGAAAGTGCACTGTATTGGATAAGAAAATGTTTGTTGGATTTTTACTGAAAAAATAAGTTCAAAATTAAGTTCACTCAATCATCTGAAACTCTGAATTCATGTTTTATAAACTGAAGGAATTAAAATGTGTTTATAGTTTTGGTTATCAGCTCAAATTATTTCTATCGATATCTGAACTTTCTATCTTTCTATCCATCTATCTATCTATCAACATGTATAATTTGTTTTGTTCCATTCATTATATACTGTTCTTTTTTCAGTCAGTATCAGCAAATCATAAGTCACCCAATCTTTTCAAAGATACCACCAAATTTTTCAAAATTATCCTGTGGACCCCTACAACCTCTATTTGGATGCCATGAAACATCTGCTACTTTAGCAATGTATCTGATCTCTTTGAACATACTTGCAACTTACAGAAATGTATACATTTTCAAGGACACCTATGCACTGATTTTAAAGGATAATGCAAAATCATCAAGGATATCAACAATATAATATTTATTTTCTCCGCCCACCAATATGAACCTTAAAAATTCCCAGTGGACACCTACTACCCCCACTTCTTCAGACCGCTACAACATAATTGAAGATGCTTAGAACCCCCTTGAGGGGCTTTACAAGCACGTTTAGGCCCTGCTAAGTCCAAAGACTCACACAACCTCAAGGACACATCAGCTTCCTAAGAATCATGTATCCTTGCAGCATCATTGATGATAAGGCATCAACTTTTAAGAAGCTTGCAGGGGTGGGTGAACACCTCTCAAAAATTCCCACAGCACAGGCTCATGAACATTTGGAACTACTGTCTCATCAGAAATATCAGACCAAAACTTTTTCCAAGCTAAATCACCATCACATTTTCTTAAAATAATAAATTCTTCTTCTTTCTACTGCTTCCTTTAGGGGTCATCTGTCTCCATCTCACCCTACCGGTAACATATCATTATTGTAGGATCTTTGCCTTACAATATAAAGCGCCTCCTGTCGGTCCTCCATCTGTCCTCCATCTGTCCTCCTCTCTTTCTCATTATTATTATTATTATTATTATTATTATTATTATTATTATTATTATTATTCCATCTTCTCAGCACAGTCTCTTCACTACCTACACTTTCTTCTCTATCCTTAATCACTCCAACCTGCTGCACATCCTTTCCAGCTCATTCTGCTGAGCCAATAGATACAAGTCCTATTCTCCTTCTTCAGTGTCCATCCTCACACACAGCTCACTAGAAGCCTTTTCCTTTTCCTCCTTTATCTTTGCTGGATCCTTATATCCTCTGTCATTTCCTCGTCCTTTGAATGCATTTGGATATTTTTTGCTTCTGTCACTGTCAACCACACTTTCAGATCTACTCATATGTGAGCCTCTTTGAGCAGACTGCATGAATCAGCACTCTGTTTCATTCACAAACCTGTGGCCAAAACACACATACACACACAGATTTTCTCGCTTTGATATCTTAGTGAGGACATCTAATTGACATAATGCTTTCCCTAGCCACTTGCCCAAACCATAACCATCAAAAATCAATGCTTAAACCTAACAGAAACCTAATTTTTACCCTGACACTAAAACCACATTTTGAGTCTGAAAAATGCCTTCAAACTCGTGAGGACAGATACTTTTGCACTCACAAGTGACTGTTGGTCCCTACAAGTACAGTAACATTTCAACTTTTGGTCCCCACAAAGATGTCTAAACAGGTACACACACGCACACACACATTTCTCCAAGCTCCGCCCCTCCCGCGGAGCGAGACGGAGACCCGGTGGTGAATTAGTAACACTCATTTAGAGGAGCGACAGACAGCAGTTCTCTGTTCGTCTTTCTGCCGGTGTTGTTCGGAGCAGCGGGGACAGGTAAGACCCGTGACCGTCTCTGCTCACCTGACTCACTTGACCTCAAACGCATTCATGCTCCGTGTTATTTCTCTCTTAAACAGTAGTTTCACGGCGGTGGTTTTTTACATCTAATCGTGCCTTAAGAATTTGACTAGAATGTATTTTAGTCAAAACAGACTTATAATTAAAATAGTTTATTTCTTGTTCACTCTTTTCATAAAAAAATATTTTTTTAAATATATATTTCTCTTATGTTTATTAGATTAATAAGGATATTTAAGCTATATATATATAATATATATTTATATTTTTATGCAGATTTTTATGCAGATTTTAATCAAATCACATTGTGCTTACATACATGCATTTTTATGTGCAGGTAACCGCTGATATTAGAGTTAATTTACAGAGAGTTTAAACTTAACTACCCAAATAATTGCCCAAAGACATTTAAAGTTGGCGAGACTTGTTTCAAGAAGGACTCTGTGCATGAACATCATTGATTATCCGTCTATGTGAGTGAAGCCTTTATTTGTCACTTGCAGTTGCCTGCAGTGAAATTGGACCGTCCGACCATACATACATTACACAAAACATCACATTGGGGAGACAGGTCTGAATAGGTAGCATTTAAGAAAAAAATGAAAATGCACAACATCTGGGACAAGAGGAGAAAAAAGGACTCTACTCAGACTGGGCTCCACTAGGAGAGCAGTTATAAAGCACATGAATCTTCACATCTTACACCAGGGGTCACCAACATGGTGCCCGCAAGGACCATATGAGTAGCCCGCGGGCCTGTTATAAAAATAGCTCACTATAACAACTTACCAGTAAGCTGCATCTATTTTTATTTTTTGTTGCTATTTTTTTAAAATCACAATTGCATTGGTATCAATTTGTTAGAGATAATATATTTAAAAAATGTTTATTATTAAATATTAGATCAGCACTAGCTGGTCTCCATGGAAACAGTTGCCATAATCAGTGTCTTTACATAGATTAATATCATTAATTATTAATGATAACATATAATTTACCTCCTAAGACCCGAACTCGTTCATGGCATGCATTTGTAATTTTTCTTTGCTATTTGGGCTGATTGGGACCTGATGAATGTAAAAACAAAGAATTACCAGATTATTTTTTTTTCTGAGAAAAATGAGTTCCACATATGAGGACATTCATTTTCAATTTCGATCGAACAGTGGCAGTATAATGTCCTCGTAAGAGGATATCAGGCTCTTGTAGAGCAAAATGCTGTATTTTGGTTCAAACAACTCAAAATATGATGTCCACATATGTGGACGCCAGGTCCTAAGAGCTTAAAGTTAAATTGAGGAAATTTGTTATTTCAGAAGTGTGTTTCAAACTGGTAGCCCTTCACATTAATCAGTACCCAAGAAGTAGCTCTCACTTTCTAAAAGGTTGGTGACCCCTGTCTTACACCATCAAAAGACATAACAAGCAACTGGGTGGGGGGGTGGGGAGTGAGCCGATGTAGACAAACAGCCATCCGGTCCTGCTGCCAATCTACGGCGCTGGTCCAGACCTGCCGTCTACATCGACTGGGAGAAGCGTCGGTGGTGTTCAGCTGAGAGAAAGTGTCACCACGCCTGGTTAAGCAAAGGTCAACAGTCTCCAGTGGACCCAGGCCGCCTTGAAGGAGGGACAGAGAGTTCTGACAACAGTTCTGTTATCAAGGAAGAGTTTTGTTGTTCCAGTCAGCTTCGACCTTGGCAGGCCTCCAGCTGGCACCAATGGGATAGCTGCATGAGTGAAGATGATGGTTGTTTTGGTTAGTGCGAACATCTGCATCCAATTTTTACAGTAATGTCCGTCACTGGTCACCAATTCTCTCAATTCCAGTAGCGGAGCTGTGAGCTTCTCCAAGATCTTGCCCATATGCGTTCAATAAACACAGTCTGAGTACTCACAGCCCTGCCCATCGTCAGTCATCTTGGCCAGCCTTGTGGGGTTTTGAACAGCTGTTGCCACTTCTTGTTCTTGATGTGCCAGGTCCAGGCCAGCTCTGATTAGCCAGAATTCTGTTATGATGGTTCGGAATTGGTAGATGTTGTTCAATGTTTTCCATCGAGAGTGTCGCCAGACACACAACGCAACAGACCATCGAGTATCCGGCAGCAGACGTCTCCACAGAACAATCGGGCTCTCCCGAGCCCAGGTTTCTTGTTGAGAAGAGGGTGTTAATTTCGTTATGGGACCAGTTGATCAAATCCATAATTGTGTAGGTTTTAGAGAACAAGCCTGAGAAGACTCTCTGTAAAGTTATAAAAACTTTTAAAAATGAGCAGAATGTCGGTGTTTAAATTATGTAATTTACTTTATAAATCTTTTTGTTTCCCTCCAAAGGTCTCACTGCAGTGATGTTATCATTCCTCCTCTTCCTCCTCCCTACCTTCTTCCTCTTCACCCCCGCCTGGACATTGGAGTTTCAGTATCACAATAACCATGAGATTGAGCTGTACCTCAAGCAGGTCGGCATCGCCAATCCCGACATCACACACCTGTACAGCATCGGCCAATCTTCAAAAGGTAACACTGCTCCTGCCGCTTCCTGTCCCACCTGTAAATCTGAGACTCAGTCGTCAGTTGAACTGACAAAAGGTGTGAAACGACAACTTGTGATGATCACAATAACAAGATTTGCTGTGCAGATGTGTTCCTCATGAACACTTTCTCCATAGCATGTGTTTAGCATATTTTTATTAAAGTCATTTTGTTTTGATAGGCATTGTCAGATACGGTAATAAAAGAATAAAGGAGGTTATTGTTCCTGCGCCAATGTCTTGGGGCTTTTTTGAGATCAGGAGCTCGTATTTAAGGGATATCCACCCAGCAACAGCTCAGTGAAAGGATCTGAAAAGGTGACTTTGTAAACATTGTTTAGGTTTGAGCCTGAGGCAGCTGCTGCTATGAGCCGCTGCTGCGGAAATGAAAATGAACTGAATCTGGTTAAAAAGTGAACCGTTTCAGCTTCCTCGGTTCGACTGACAAACCAGGATGTTTTGTATCTGCTGCAGTGACTCTACACACACTGTTTTGTTCTCTCTATGATTCAGTTAGTCAAGATCAAGAAATGATTCTGACTTTCTCTGTATTTTATTGCATTTCATATAGAAACTGCATACATTAATGACTTGCACAGCCACACACGGAGTCCTTTTGCACTACTACCTGTCCTCTGATGTGTGCCCTTTCTCTTGTTTTGTATATAATTCACCTCTTTATTACTAATTATATTTCACTCCTGCACATTTAGCGTAGCACACCCACAATTTTGTTGTACATGTACAATGACAAAAAAGGGCTATTCTATTGCATTGATTGACTGATTGATAACACTTTATAACACTGCCAGACAATCCGGCGCCATCATGATCACCCCTTCTGACCATACATAGAATACACAAACATGACATTGGGAAGAGAGGTACGAAAAAAACAATGGAAATGCACAATACACGAGGAAAGAGTATCCAGTGGGCTGCATGTTTGTTTATGTTGGCAATTTAGCCATTTGATTCATGTTACAGCAGCTCATGAGTGAATGAACATGGTGCAATAACAGTACTTGTAGAAGAACAATTTTCCAAACGCTTACATTTACTTACATTTATTTAAATTTACTTCATTAGGGTTAGGGGTTGCCTCCTCAGCATGCAGTCAGGTTCTATAGTGTTGCTAATGACCTGCTAATTTTGTTCAGGTGTGTTGCAGCAGCGACACTTTGAAAAGTTTCAGGACACCGGCCCTCAAGGACTGTAGTTTTACAGCCCTGCTCTAAACAATCAGCTCTCCAGGCTTTAGGAACTTTTCACTCATTTTCAGTCGAGTCTTTGTAACAGAGGAATGTTGGTTTTTCTTGCTTTTTTAGTAACTTAACTCAAACCTATGAATCATTCCAGCATAAAAAGGTTCTTAACTCAAGGGATGAACCAGTGTTGTGTCAGTGGCCACAGGTCCTTTGAAGTGATGCATAAAAACTTTATATTTTCAAATCATTGTGTGTATGGAGGAGGTCAGGAGATGGTCTAATAGTGAGAGTATACAGCCATCTGTACAAAATGATGGAGACTCTGTGTCACTCAGTTTGGAGCTTCATTTCATTCAGACCAGCGATGTTGGAGATCTTCTCCAAATTGATGGAATTACAAACGTAGTAAAATACCATCACCTTTTGATCCAGCATCTAATACCATCTGGAGAGCATCTGATTGCCAGCACCTTCATCTTTCAGCATGACAATGATCCCCAACACACTGCCAGAGTGCAGTAAAAGCACGTCTTGATAGAAAAGCTAATGCTTGGTATGTACTTTTGTTCTGCCTCTACATCCACGGCCAATTTAGAATGACCAAGCTAACAGGCGTGTCTTTGGACTGTGGGAGGAAGCTGGAGGCAGGCACAGGTAGAGACATGCAAACTCCACAAAGAAGCATTCAGTATTCAGACCCCAGACCACACTTTGTGCAATTCGTTTTGGTTTGGAAAAAGAAAATGACAATTTCAAAAAGTGAGTAAAAATTAGTTCTGTTTGAGGCAGGTACAGATGGAAATACAGTACAGCAAACGTAGAGTAAGGTGTTCTTAAAGCTTTGAAACTCAACACATTCTTAGACACACTTATGTGTAGACGCCACAAAAGGAACGATGGATAATTGATGACGCATCAGGCATCAGCCTGTATACCTGCCACCGATGACTGACTGACCTCACTCTGTGTCTGTTGGTGGATCATATGACGGGGCAGTATACAGTTTCTAATTTAATCCCAGACTGCTTAATCTGACACACACAGAGCTAATCTGAGCTAATCTGGGACACCAGCTGGCCTGCGTCCAGCCCAAGTGTGTTTGTGCATTTTTCAGTCTCATCTTGTCTCTGTGCAGCGAGTCAGTTTTTCCCTCGTGCTGCTGCTTTGATGACTGAGTCACACTTTGCCGTGATTTACGTGAGTGTGTCTTCCTGGCCTGTTGAGACTTGCAGAGTTTCATTCAGTGAGTAACCTGTAGTACTGGCACACAGTACAGTTACAGAAGTGTGTGTGTGTGTGTGTGTGTGTGTGTGTGTGTGTGTGTGTGTGTGTGTGTGTGTGTGTGTGTGTGTGTGTGTGTGTGTGTGTGTGTGTGTGTGTGTGTGTGTGTGTGTGAGGAAACTGACTAACTGACAGAGGCAAAATTTAAACCTCAAAACTGCAGGCTGCCAAACCAAACCACCGAGTTCAAAGACACTGAAAGGGCAAGGAGGAATTGCAGCCTTTGATTAAAAATATTAAATTATATTCGTTTCTTCTTATATCATAAATAAAGTATATTTATGGACCTTTAGTTTACTGCAAACATTAAAACAGTTACGTGTAAACATGTGAAAGATGCATTGATATGATTCTTTCTAACCAGCAGGGGGCTTTCATTTTGTAAATTTTGTCTCCATTTAAGATCAAACGGGTGATAAAGTAGCGTGTTGTTTGGCATGGACACCTGGTGATGGACAAGCTGAACATTTAGTGTTCCTCTGACCTTCAATGTATCTGAAACTGACATAAATTGGTTTTCCACATGTTTCCAGAAATAAAAGTTCCTGGCCACTCGAGGCTTTAGCAGTGAGTCAGTTCCCATTGACTCTTAAAATGTCCAACTTTACAGCAGAAATAATCATGTTTACAGTCTGATATGAAAATAGTTTTTCTTTCTAAAGAATTTACGCCGTCTTATAGGCGTCAATTTCTCATGTCAGTGTGTGTAAATGTGTGTTCTCTTTGGCTGCTGTTTTACTCACTTTCAGTCTAGTCCTTCTATCTGACCATTTTCAGTAGAATATTTAATTTAATGTTTGCTTGACATTTGAATCATTCAAGCACAAAAAGGCTCCAATCTCAAGGAATCAAGACCTAATTTAAAATTGAAACCAGACAAACAAAAACAAACCATATAGCAGATTAACAGAAGGTGAAAGCCATGGCATGTGGACTTTCAGTTGATCATCTACTGTTCAGAAATGGTCTCAGTGAGACACAATAGACACATTTCGTCTATTCTTCAGGAGGGAAACACGGAGAAAAGGCTGAGGTATGAAAATTACACAAAAACCGGACTGAAAGTCAGTGAAACAGATCTGGTGGAGTGATAATTGCTTCAAATCATGATCAACATGTATGGAGGAGGTCAGGAGAGAGGGCCAACAGTGAGAGTCTACAGCCATCTGTAAAACACGGCAGAGGCTCTGTCATGGTTTGGGCGTGAGTTTGACCAGCGGGTAACACCATCTGTAAATAACCATAGAAGAGCTACCTCACTGAACTTCCCATTCAGTGAGGAGGATGTGCACATCAGGGAGAGGGAGGAATGCTGAGCCAGGGTAAATTGGTTGGGAAAATCTGCAGTCAGCAGACACTGAAGATGACTGATGAAACCTGTATCCCCGTGACAAAGCTGTGTTCAAATGAACAGAATTAACTTTGTAGTGTTTACTTAACTGGATTGTGGACCTTATAATTTTTAATAACTTTGCCATTAATAATGTAAAGAAATAAGGAGTGGACTTTTACACAGTAGTGGATATACTAATTTGAAGGCTCCAGAATTTGTTAACAGGACACAGGGACAGCCCTGCAAGGATGGATTCTGGCGGCTTATCATCAAACTGACCTCCAAAGGCAACAGATAATTCACAGGATGCAGGCAGAAAGGCAGCATGGGATACTTACACAAACAGAACAGAGTTATTGGGTGTGAAGAGAGAGAGATCACTTTCACGTTCACATGTTTTGAATTGCTGCTTAATTTCTTAGTACTGAATGATGACCATATTGACTATTGTAATTAATTTTTCGCCTCAGTCAATCTGTCAGCTGTGAACGCTCACAGACGATTTTCTCGTTTGGCTCTGACGGAGGTGGTCGCATCTTTCTCCCTCACTTATCTTTCCTGCTTAGCTTCTCATGTCTTTTGTCTAGTCTCGTCTCTCTCTAACCCTCAGAGAGTTTCTCAGTCTTGTTCTCTAAAACCTAAGAATTATGGATTTGTTCAACTGGTCCTGTAACGAAATTGACACCCTCTTATCAACGAGAAGCCTGGGCCCAGGAGAGCCCGATTGTCCTGCGGAGACATTTCCTGCCAGATACTCGATGGTCGGTTGCATTGTGTGTCAGGCGATACTCTCGATGGAGGACATTGAACGAGATCTACCAATTCGGAACCACGATAACAGAGTTCTGGGTGATCGGGGATGGCTCGGCTTATCAAGAAGAATAAGCGGCTACAGCTGTTCAAATCCTTTTGTTTAGCATGTAGTCAGTCTTAAGTGTTAAAAAGTTTTGTTGTTTTAATGCTCAGCTTTCTTAACTGTGGCTCACCCAGGTGACAATGAACCATTACTTAATTACATATTTTTATGTCCCAGCGCACATCATGTTCAATTAAGCAGATGTGAGCAGCACAATCTGTGACTTTTTTCTGAAGGCTCTGTTTGCTCTGCGTGTCTCTCAGGTCAGCAGCTGTGGGTGTTGGCTTTGGGTGTCAATCCTCACCGGCACACAGTTGGCATCCCTGAGTTCAAATATGTGGGTAACATGCATGGAAATGAGGTAAGACAAAACACACACACACACGTGTGCATTTATATTCTCGTGGGGACATCTCATTGACATAATGCTTTCCCTAGCCACTTACCCTAACCCTAACCATCAAAAATGAATGGCTAACCCTGACCCTTACCCTAAACCTAACCGTGACCTAATTGTAACCCTGACACTAAAACCACATTTTGAGTCTCAAAAATGGCTTCAAACTCGTGGGGGACCGGGATTTTCGGTCCCCACGAGAATAGTAAATGTCCAATTTTTGGTCCCCACGAAGATGTTAATTCCCGCACGCACACACACACACACACACAGAAGACTGCCACTCCCTGTTAACAGGAAGCAGGACTAAATGAGGACTAAAGAGATCAACAAAAGCCATTCAGAGTCCAGATCCTGTGGATTCCTTTGTGTGTAGACAACAGAGTGTGCGGTGACCTGCATTATTCTCAGATGGAAATGGACAGTGTGCCGAGTCAACATTACAGCATTACACAGCAAAAAAAACAAATATGAAGAAATATAATAGAAATATGAATTCAACATAAATAACTGTCATGAAAAAAAAACAACAACGGAAAGAAAGAACCGACCAGCTGTCACAGCAAAGAAACACTAATCTCAGGTTCTTTGTATACTTAGCCAGGTCAGTTAGTAACTGGGAATACTTGTAATGGAAAAAAGTGTCTCTTATTGTATGTATATGAATGGCTATTGTACATGTGAATGAAGCTTGCAGTAAAGAGAACATAAGGATTTGACAGGCAGCTGACTTTGAATGCCTCACTGTTCCGTTTCATAACAGAAATGGACTACAACGGGGAGGCCTGGCTTCTGTCTCTCACGCCATGTAAGACACCTGATCTGAAAGATGACATTTCCAAGTTTTTGAAAATTTGTTCATTTAGCATGTGGCCAAAACAGAACTCCACCCTTAGTCGGGCTCTCATTGACCTGGTGGATGTTAAGAGGAAAATAACCCTGTATGATGCTTCACTCCTACTGACCACAAAACAAGAATGAACAACCTCCTTTTAACCACATCACAAAGCAACACTCATAATTACAACTGTATGCACAGGTGGATTGATTACACCAAACACAGATCAGGGGAGAGTGAACTGCGCTAACAGCATGTAAGCTAATCACAGCACAGCATCCCTCAGGTGATTCAAACTAGCATCAACCTAAAGTTTGACGTTGCTTCTTAACAACAGTACACAGGTGATTTAGTTTAGTTTTTAATCCTTATTGACAGTATGGAGTATTTGAGTGTTTGACCTTCGAGAGCCATTTTTACAAACTAAAAGACCTTATCTGCATTTTTAACCTGACAATTCTCAGATTTCAAACTTCCGTTCTTCGAAGACACTGTTCTGCTTGATCTGCAGTGTTACACAGCACATTCAGCCAGAGTTAGGTCGTCATTGTGTTCAAATCTGTGGCATCACTAATCAACAAATAGACAAGCTATGTTTATTCCAGTCAGCACAAGTTGACTGGGAAAAAAGGAAAAGATTCAAACTGTTAACACAAAGGTTATTCTAGTAACACAATGTAATCACAACCATCATTTAATAGTCTAATAATCCCGTTGGAATAAGACAAATTAAGTCTGCATGAATGTCCTTTAAAACCAGACTGAAACCTTTGACCAATTTCAGGTTGCCATGGTGACAGTGGACAGCTGATCACGCTGCAAATGTGTGTGAAAGTCAATGGAAGTGTCCTTAAATAGACATGTTACGCCCGGACACACACGCACAAACAGAGCCAGTGGAGCGTATAGGCTCAGAGAAACACGGCCCCTTCTCCGAGTCTCCTCATACACACACATGGAAACAGCAGGGCAGTGAATGGGAACGCTGAAAAGGTGTCGTGTAGCGTGCACTGTCTGCGAGTACTCAGGAGTTTCTGACTATAGAGTTTATTTCCTGTGGGGCTCACATGCTTTCTGCCACAGCTTCTACTGATTAACATTGAGAAACTCTGACTTGGCCTCAGAGGTGCCAGCAGCAGTGAAGCAATGAGCTTGATCAGGCAGACAGGCAAATCTTCATTTTATCGCATCTTTATTATCCCCACACTGACTTCCAGCTAATTTCTGTATTACATAGCAGTGGGGTAGGTTGAAGCATTCTGAAAATGAAACAAATATTATTAATACATATTAAGTGTATTTTGATGAACAACGTGTAAAAGACCAAAAAGAAAAAAACCCACATGTCCCCAAGCTAAAAGAAAAGGTGGCCAAAATATATTAAAAGTGTAAATATGAAGTTATTTAAAAACCTCAGATTAACAACAACACAACATTTTACATTGTGTCATCATTTGTTTAACAGACCTAAACTACAATGCAGAACCAGTGTGTGAAAAACAAACTACACCACGTGATTCGGCAGCTACTTGAGACTTTTTTGGCAATAATAACTTAAAGTAATCATTTTCTGTGTGACATGGACAAAGATCTCCACTTAGAAGTCCTGCAATTTGTTCAGATATGTTTTTCCACACCAAAGCCATGCTTTCATGTTTGTTTTAGAGAGAAGACTGCAACCCTTCCAAACAAAACATAGTTGCTCAGTTAGTTTCTAACTGAGCTGTCATGAACTTTAACATTTAGCATGAGGCAGAGCTCTTGGAGTTTGTTGTCTGATCTTTGAGGTGTAGAATGAAAGACTTAAGGACCACTGTTCTTATTAACCTTTATATATAAGGGCTTAAAGAGGGTGTACTGTCTTTTTCACGTCCTGCTTATTTTAAACTGCCCTTTGGGTTGGAAATTGTTGTTTAGTAAAGTTTGCAGTCCAGGAAGCAAAGAATATCCATTGTATTTCCACCGCATGACAGAAACTCTGAGTGAGCGAGCAAGAGGTCGGAGGATGTTTCTGTCATCGGTGTTCAGATGTGCAGAATGCAAACAGCCGCCATGGCCTGGCAGAATGATGTCAGCAGCAGGAATACAGTCTTCCATGTTAGAAATGTTTAGCAACACTAAATCAAACAGAGGTCATTCAGCGGCTTTAAACTTCGCCTGAAGGACAATAATAAAAATTTAAACAGGGAGGCACTTCGTCCTTACACATATTAACCTCGTACTCTGAGTGTGCTGCACTGACCTTTCTTTAGATTCACTTGGAAGCCTGTTTGTTATTCTAATTTTATTTTTTGACTCGTTTAACGACAACTTGTGTCATATGGTAAATGACTTAACAGCTTTTGCACAGATGTTCATGTTCCCCAGAGGATAGATCCTGATTTTAAAGTGAAAGTATTTTCTTGCAGTGTCACTGAGAATTTATGTTTCTCTCTTCAAGTGTGATTTCTGCTGTTGGATGGATGTCTGTGTGATTTTGGACATTTCTGTTCCCTGAAGGATGAATCCTGATGAATTTGCCTCAGGTGTCCGTGTTCCCCTTCAGATTAATTTTAATATATTTGACTGTGTTTGTTCAAAGCCTTAGGCATATTTATTTATAGCATGTACATAAATTTTAGGTTGTATAATTAAGCAAATATATGACATGAATTACATAGGAGTGATGATTTTCACTGACTTTGTGTTTAATTTATATTTTGTTACTTTTGCGTTCAAAATAAAGATTTGATTTACTGCCTTTGATTGTTACAGACCTTATGCAGCATCCATATCTTGATTTATTTTTTTAATACTGAAGAGCGCAGAGGCACAATATGATATTACTAAATATAAAAGACACTAATGGGAATAATATCATTAGAACATCGTCATGTGTTCGACAGTTTCAAACATGACTGCTTTTTTTGTCAGATTTCTACTCAGAGTCATGAGTATTGTTTGTAAATATGCTGCGGTCAGGTTTTCACATGTGCTGCCTGTGTGAATTAATTAGCATACACTTTTTGCAGTGATGTAAATTTCTGCTGCACATTACTCGTCAAACAGGCGACAAAGGGAGGTGGTTCTTTGGAGGAGCCAACCGTTAAATCATTACTCAAATATCTAACAATAATCAACAGCCAACGCCTACCAGCTCGTCCTGTGACATGATGTGATTTTTTTTAAAGAAAGAAAATGTTGTCTTTGTGTTCATGTGGGCGACCAAAAGAATGAGGGCGTGTTGGTGCTCCCTTGTCTTCCAGGGAAGCTCAGCTGCAAGCTGTAGACAAACTCTGAGGTTCACCTCTGCTTCACTCAACATTAGGTCACATAAACACGGCTGGACGGCTTTAATCTTGTTATCTAAACTTGTTGGAGAAATTGTTCGATGACACATGGACTATACGGGTGGCAAACACCACCATATATTTTGGTTTCATCCAGTAACAGCTGCTAGAATTAAATATCAGTAATTAGACTGGACCTACCTTTTGACCTTTTTTTAGCATATACTTACTTGAGATAGTTCCCTTTACATTTACCTAATTCAGTAAATCACTCCCATTATTTCCAATTTTCTAAACTGTAGAGATATGGGGTGGCCAAGACTTTTGCAAAACACTGTATGCTGTTCCTGTGGTGGATATCCAAATGAAACCAAACCAAAGTTGTCCAGAGTTTCAAATAATGACATCAGTGTGCATGAGCCAAAAGCTGAGGCCTCACACTCCTTCTTTTCAGATGTTTTTTTTCTACTAATGGATCTGGACAATGTTATAGGGAGAGGATAAAACTTCTGTTTCAAGGGGCGTCCATTTGAAAACAGCCTATTTAAGACAGATTGTAAATCATGGAAAACTGCTTAAGTAAAACCCAAGAAACACAATCCGGAAAGATCTGCCGTCAACTGCAGATATCACCTGTGCCCACAGAGAGGGATGAAGGAAAGCCAAAATCTGCAGTTCATCTAATGACTATTTGAGGGTCTAGCAGAGAGTCAGTCCCAATATTCAATTCAATTTTATTTATAGCACTGAATCACAACAATTGTTTCAGGGCACTTTATATTGTAAGGAAAAGACCGTACAATAATACAAAGGGAAAAGAGAAAACCCCAACAATCAAAGCAAGCGCTTTGGCGATAGTGGGAAAGAAAAACTCCTCCAGCAGAACCAGGCTCAGGGAGGGGTGGCCATCTGCCGCAACTGCTTGATGATGAGTGGATGAATAGATTTCGATGTTAAGATGCCCACACTTACAGCAGACAACTTTATACCCTGCTGAAAAATAACCTGTTTTGTCCTCTATCACAACATCTTCATAGGGGATGTTGTTCAGTTCAGTTTTATTTATATAGCACCAACAGTTGCTGTTCAAGGCGTCCCCTCTTCTCTCTGGAGACTGAGCTGGACCTTCTAAGTGCTTGACTCAGCAACTGCTATGCGATGGCCAAAGATCCCTGAGTTAGTGTTGCCATGGAGACTCATAAGGAACATGTCGTTGTATAAACCATGGGAAAGCCAGAACTAACGGTAGCTTACTTTATCAAATTTCCTTAACCATGAAAAAAGTGTTGGTGGATAAAATTCCCCGCACTGAAAGCTGGCTCCATGCCGACCCTGACGAAGGAACAGTTGCCTAACGTAACATAGCATGTCAGTGATGTTCGACTGATAGAAAGTAAAAAGATAAATCACAGTTTAAAGATGCAAAACTAAAAAATACACATGTTTTTGTATGATAGTAACACAGAGAAAAGATGAAGGGGTTTAAATGAGTGACGGAGGAAAGCAATATGATGGCTGAAGGCAGCGCTAGTCCTGACATGTGTGTGAGTGTGTGTGATGTGGTTTTGTATTTACACCTTTCCCACCCTGTCATCCCCACTCCCAAGGCTGTCATTCATTCACAAAAATGTTTTTCTTCTTCCTCCCTTCGCTGTCCTCCAATAAGCCGCCTGTATCCGGAAAAAATGCCTCATCGTGACTCGTTCCTGGATTGCATTTCAATTCCTCGCTGACTCACGACATCACTTCCTCCCCCCGCTGTTTCCTTCAGGCAGGAACATGCCTGAAGAACCACTTCTTCATCTTAAAGAAACATATAATTGTTGAAAAGCTATCAACTGTAGTTAACGTAGACTGACTGCCTGTACGTTTATGTGATACCAGTTTATAGCACAAGATGACGTGATGAGTTGACGTAGCCTTTTTTTTAACCAGGACAGTCATCTAGAGCACATCCCAAAAAGTTGATTCTATTCATCTGGACGTAACGTTTTCCATGAGAGAAACGTTTTGTCACTTGGATGAGTGACGAAACGTTTTAAAAGCTGTAACACGACTGAAAGGTGCATGCAGTCAGAGAATATTTCTTGTTGAAATAATTTAATTGAAGTGATAATCCACTTACTAAACTAATGGCAAACAATCTGAGATATCATAAGAAACAAAAGCTCAGTTTTAGTAAATATGTCAGTTATCCACATTAACTGAGTCTGTTGTCATTATACTGAAAGCACATTTACAATTTTACAAGGAAACTTAATGACAGAAGCAACTTGTCCCCCTCTGGAAATACTTTACACACATGTCCACTTTTTTCTAAAAAAACAAATGCTGACATTATCACTAAAGGAACACTGAACTGATTGGAATTTTTATTGACTCCACTGTAGTCTTCATGCTTTGCAGTCATCCATTGAGCCAAAACGGACCCTGGACACCCCTAAACTTGGAGTTCATTCATTAACCCATTCAGATACTCAAATTAACCCTGAAAACATCATCTTTTCTACTGTTTTTCATATGTAATCATGTTTTTTGTAGTCAAAGGTTAGTCTCAACGAAGTGTTTAGGAGTACACTGATCTCGACGGGTGTTTTAGCTCTACGATGAGCCACGAGGACGGCCCAGCTGCATGTAGGAGGTGAATAACATAATGTCTTTCCTTATGGTGGAAGGACATTATGTTATGTTGCTGGAAGTGGAAGTCATTACTTCACAGTTGGATGACCATACCTGCACTAACATCTAGTATTCACCCATTCTCCTGAATATAAATCCTGCATAATGCATAATATAAACTTTGTGCTATTCACTTATGTGTGAGAGCAAGCCATAAATTCCATCACAACAATTTGTTATTACCTAAAATTCTTTGTGCGTGTTTGTGTGCTTTCAGGTTCTCGGGCGAGTGATACTCCTTCAGCTAATCAATGAGCTGGTGCGCGGTTACCGTAGCAATGAAACTTGGTCCATGCAGTTGCTGAACAGTACACGCATCCACATCCTGCCGACAATGAACCCCGACGGCTTTGATGTAGCAGACAAGGACTGCTACAACAGCCAGGGCAGGTAACGCAAACAGTTTTAGCTCTGTTTAAAGCTCCGAGAGACCCACTGTGCACTCTCTACTCATCATCTGATAAAACATTAAGACGGCAAACAGACTGGCTGGGAGGTGGAGACGAAAAACAGCTAAAAGAGAGTTGAACGCTGTTGATTGTGTTGCTCTGTGTGTGTAGTGTGTTTATTAGAAAAAAACCCTGAAGATATAGTCAAAGGCATTAACTAACCTCTTAAATCAAACAGCAGGAAGAGAAATTGTACAAGAGAACAAATGAGCCATTGTTGAGGACTCAGAGCTTCATTTGCTACATGCTCATGCAATATGCATGACTCCCTCCTGACAGACATATCTGCTTGTGCAGCTGCTAAATGCTCTGCTGTATTCGCCTGCTCGTCTTTGACGTCGTCTGCCTGCTGTTGGCTGCTCAGCAGGTCATGTAAAGTAACTTTTTAGAGCCTCGACAACTGAAAGCAGCTGCCTGCTGTGGGATGCAACATCAAGATAGTAAACTGAAACTGGCCAAAAACATTGCTGGAGGAAGTATTCAGATCCTCTTCTGTAATTAAAGTATTGACAGCATGCTGTAAAAGTACTTAGATTAAAAAATATCACTGAAGGAAGAAAAATAAAGTTGAATTCAATTTAATACTAAAAATTAATACATTTTACTAAACAGTAAAATGAATGCCACATGAATAAAAATAACTGCACTCAAAATGTGTGTCTGTCAGGCATATTAAAATGGGTTTCAAATTTTGAAAAAAAAAAACACTTTGCACTTGTTTTTCCCTCACAAAACAAAATGAATATGTAGAAAATATAATACTATCCCCTGTAAAGTAAAGTCTGGCCAGCAAGCAAGCTTGCCTCTGTGAATGCATCTTGTGTCACTGTGATTGTGGGAAGGTGTAACAGCATATCTTGAATGGCAGTCTGTTTTTTAAATGCACTTCCACAGCCAGGAGTCGTCTCATCCACGGACACATGGAGACTTTCCAAGTCTGGCATCAGTAGATCTGCACTTGCAGTTTTCTTCCTCAATCAGCAGCAGAGCATTGAATGCAGGAACACCACCTGCCACCACGATGTGCACTGTCTTTCAGGACATCCTGTTGTTTTCCTGGCCCATCTAGTTGATTAAGCTTGTAGTCCAAATAATTATGACCAAATTCCAAACTGAAATAACCCGTGACTATGGTGACTTATGAGAGGCTGTCTTATTTCATATTTTTAGAGGCAAAGGTCCAAATTTATGCAGGATTTAATAACTATGAAGTAGTATTAAAAGTTTACGTTCCTCAGATTTGTGAGGAACGTGCTTAAGGGCAGTACTTGACTTAAACCACTTAGTTACAGCTGACTGGGTGTAAAGTTCCTCGGATTAGTGAGGCTATGCACCATCAGCAGCCCTCTTCATGGGATCCACTGCTAGCATAAACACAGTGATAACAAAACATGAAAGCAGGAAAATATTTCTCACACTTAAACGTTTGCAAAGAGCAATTTTAAGTGTCTGTGTGCGCGTGTGTGTCAGATTAAATGCCAAGATGACACACAGGCATAATTTTGCAGTCACAGCTTGTTTGTTTTGTAAAGGCTAAACTAAACTACATTGCTGCACCCACAATACTTTGATTAGCAAGAAACACACAAACTGTAGATCAGTATCACACATGTGCACACACAGTTAAACCCTTTAAGTATCTAATTATGATTGTTCGCATGCCCTGTTTACATTAGACACATGTGTGCAGTAACTGCTTGTGGGAACAGTCTCATTATGTGGACTCGCCTCCCATATAGGTTTAGTCCATGTGTGTGTGTGGTCTCTTTGGGGTCACTGCTTTCCAAACCTTTTAAGGAAACATTTCACTTAAGCACATGAAAGTGAGTGAGATGACAAATGAGATGGTGAAGTCTTGTTTTTAATATCCCAACACTAATTCGTACACAAAGGTGCCAGAAGTCATCCCATTGGCTGTACTGCCTTTCCTTTAGAGTTCAGGTGGATAAGGGAAGAAGTTCACTTGTGAGATTTCAAGGAAGAATTGCATCATTGCATCATATTTGGAGATAAGAGACTTAGAGCAGACCTGTTATGATAATAGGTCCATATTTTTACTCTTAGACTTCACTACAGCGGCTTTGCATGATTCACAGATCAAAATAATCCTTATTTATCTCATAATGAGCCGCAGTGCAGCTATAAAGCGGATTTGTACATTTGTCTTACTTTGGCAACAGTGGGAAGGAAAAACTTATTTTTAACGGGAAGAAACCTCCAGCAAAACCAGGCTCAGGGAGGGGCAGCCATCTGACTCCACCAGTTGGGTTTGAGAAAGACGAGACAGAGATTAATAATAGCTAACTATTGTCACTTGAAAAACCTCAGTATGTATATATGTGACATCATACATAGCCAAGAGGAAAAGAAATGTCAGAAACTGAGTGTTTATACACGCACTGATCATGTTTAATATGAACATCCACCATTGATATGACAGAAAATGAGGAACAGCATAATGGATCCCTTCATTTTGTGACAGAAATGTCCCTCTAAATAAGTCAGTGCTCTAAGGTCTGAGTCCCGTAAGGTCACTCATGACTTGTGATGTCATTGGGTCATGCGATTGAGATCCCCTCGACGGCCCTCGCTGTGATGTGAAATATAACAAATCCCAGTAGAACACAGGATGTTTGTGTGTCTGGATTTCCTTTGTGTGGTGTTCAAATAAACTTGACAAAATCAGATGCTTCTGTAAATGTCTGAAAACAACAGCAGAAGACGGCATTGACAATAATAAAGACACAAACAGCCTGATCGTGATCAAAAAGACGTTTGTGATCTCTTATCTTCAGTAATTAACAGTGAACTGATGGCAGCCTCTCTGTCCACAGAAATCATTCTGTGTCTCAGCAGCTGCTCTTTAAATAGACACACACTCATCCTACGCACTCAGAGCATCATGGGAACTGTTTTTAATACATGTGCCTTGCTTATGGGAGCCTTGGCAGCAGCTATATACACTAACTGAGTTACTGTAAGTTTTAGAAGTTTGTTTTTTAAATAGACAAATACAAGAAGTAAACTATGATTAGCACAGAAGTCTAAGAGGTGAAGTCACACTTCTCCTGATTTCACAGTAATTGTCTACGCGAGAGTGGAAATCCACCAATAGGACAACACCCAAGAAGGCTGTGTGCTCTGACCTGATACTGAAATAAAAACAGCATTTTCATGCATGACATGACTGTTTTTCTCCATCAGGTACAACGGCAACGGCATTGATCTGAACAGGGGCTTCCCGGATGCTTTTGCTGGTCTCCAAAGTCAGCAGCAGGAGACAAGGGAAGCTGAGGTTGGTTTTACTTTGGAACAAGATGGCGTTTTTAAGTTTCCTCCGTCTTCAGGATGCTATGATGTGTTTCAGGTCCGAGCAGTGATAGGTTGGTTGAGGACAGAGAGTTTTGTTCTCTCTGCAAACATTCACGGAGGTGCTCTGGTGGCCAGTTACCCCTATGACAACAGCAACGGAGGTAAGCAGCAGATCCAGCAGTTTGGCTTTAGCTGGTCGTTTTTGGAGCTTTTTATTTGATTGATATCAACCTGTGAAACTGAGAGGGTGAAGCAGGAAATGGGCCCTCAGACCCACCAGACAAATATACAAGTACAGCGAATGTGTGGTGAATGCGCCTCTACAGAAGAGCATAGCTTTCATTCATGTGCTGGATGGGGAATATTGATAATTTTCAAAAATAATGGAGCTCAGAGCTCACAGGCTCAGAGTACTGACAGAAAGAACTACTAATGCAGAGAAAGGGAGTGCTCAGTCATTAGGGGAGGCTCAGACCAGAAGGTATATTCACAGGAAAAATAAACACCAGTTTTCAGCATGAAATAAAATATTTTTTTTGCCAGTCTCCCTTCATCTGAAATAATAATTTTACAAATTCTAATAAATACCTGAGCTTTAAAAATCTGTCAGTTGAGGTTCATGTACTGGGATGCCTCCAGGACTTGGATAAGTTGCAGAAAAAAATGTGTGGCTCATAAAAAGCTTATTCTCTTATTCTGAAAAAAGAAAAAAAAGAGACTTTGGGAGTTTGAATAAATCTCTTGTCTCCTCTTAATCTCTTATTTGAACAGCTAAAACTCTTCAGATGTTTATGTGGGCGCACATAAAGCTGCGACTTAAAGCCTGTTTGTTTTGTATTTGTATTGTTTGAATTTGTTGTTTTGACTTCAAAATGCAGAAAAGGAAGTGTGTTTATCGAGATAATCAGATTTATAGCTAGAACTATAACAACTACTATTTGATTAAAAACAGTCATTTAGTCAGAGTTATGGCCTCAAATTTACCAACCTGCAAACTCACACACAGAAAAAGTTGGGGAAAACTTCAGGAAGAGGCAACAGGAAGTGCTGCTGGAAACAAAATAATTCTGAAGCTCAACAATCAACACCAATCACAGGCGTCTGCTCTGATCATTTAAACAGGTAGCGAGCTGGTGGGCGGGGCGAGCATCTCTCCTGATAATGACGTTTTTGTTCACTTGGCTAAGGAGTACTCCCACAATCATGCCTCCATGCACCAAGGTAACCTCTGTGTGGACAGCAGGCCGTTCCTGGAGGGCATCACCAACGGATTCCAGTGGTATCGTCTGCAAGGTCAGCAACCCGCTTAGCTTAGTTCAGCTAAGCTTAGCTTAGAGAGAGACTGAAAACAGGAAATTTTTGTATGGTTCTGTCAAATAGTTCATTTACTACTTAAGTGTTTAAAGAAGGATGGCAAAATGATCACACAGAGATATGTGATACTATAGTGAACACACAGATTAGCTTCAAATTAGCATTGTAGTAAAACCACCAAAATACCTAGCTTTGCTCCACGATTTATTTATGCTGATGTACAGTCCTGTGAAAAACTAAGTGCATCTTCACTGCTCCCATAGGAATTATTACCGTAAGTAGCAGCCAGGTGCTGATGATCAAATCCACTTTGTTAACTGGTCATCAGCGAAATAAGCACCTCAGTAAAAGTTGACGTTTCTGCAGAATGCAGGTATGGAAAATTCAGGTTTGTGTTAACTCAATATAACAATCTCCCCAGAAGTGGACGTCTGATCAAATTTACTCCATATTTTTGTATTTATTCTTTAATTCCTCTCAGAAGTAAAGAAGTTAAGACCGTGGAAAAACCCAACCACACCATCTCAGATCCTACAGGCCTTAGTTAGCATTTTAAAAGTTAAAGTTTTTAACAGCACAGTTAGAAACACACTAAACAAGTATGACTGGCTTGGAAGGACTGCCAGGGAAAGGTTCTTCTTTCCAGTACGAGCATGGCAGCATGCCTTAGGTATGCAAAGTATCATCTGAACAAAACACTAGACTTCTGGAACAAAGTGGAGATGTTTGTCCATGACGCACAAACCAGACACATCATACCAGCTGTCAGCATGGCTGGGAACCTTGTGGTCACTGAGTCGACCATCAACTTTTCCCCAAACTGGATCAATAGGACAATTATCCCAAACACAGCAGCAAATCTCCAACAAAATGACTCAAAAATAATAATAATAATAATCAAGGTGCTGCAATGGTCCAGTCAAAGTCCAGACCTCAACCTGACTCGGGTGCTGTGGTGGGCCTTCAGAGACCTTTGCACACATGAATGCTGCAAACCTAAATGAACCTAAGCAACGCTGTAAAGAAAAGTGGACCAAAATTTCTCTACAGTAATGACAAAGTGATACAGAGGCTACAAAATGAGCCTCTACAAGCTGCTGAATCACAGGGTGGACTTGGTTTTTCACAGGTCAGAGAGTGATGACTGTACAAAATCAGCTTTTACAGGTTCTCCATCTTCACTCTTTGAGTTATTGTCTTGAAAAGGGACAAATCTTTTTATAATAGCTGATTTGTTTTATTTTCTATTGCAGTTGTTTAAACTGAAAACCTGAGAAAACCAGCTTTTATTCCATTTTAATTAAGCAAGACGTTCATTGCTTGTGTTGCTTGGACTGGAAAGTTGGGTGAAGTTCAACTTTCCCTAAAATGTTCTAATACCTCAAAGCAGAAGAGTCCCTGGCACTAAAATCTCTTAAATCTTGAATAACTTTATATATTCCTAACATTAAACATTAGGTAGACTGTTTTTGAGCTCTTAATCTTTGACAAACAATGCTTAATTTCAGCAGTAGAGACAACAGAAGACTCTATGAACTCTTTTTTTTTTTTAATCATCATGAATTTGAAACTCGTTACAGGAACCTTTGGAAACTCCTGCAGGTTAAACGAGGCCAAACAAATACCCCAAGTCACCATAAAATAAACACAAATCCCCTAGCTAAGCAGCTTTAAGACTACCAACAACCCAGAATGCATCTCACACAGCTAAAAAAAATTTAAAAAAAACTCCCTGCACTTTTTCAAACATAATCTTCATTTAAAAATAATCTCCTTGTATTTGGAGACAGTTTCTGAAGACAGAAACTCGAAGAGGAGCTGCTGAGTGCACAGCGCGCTGCCCGCTCTGGTGTCGTCCTGCAGAAACCTGATCGCAGCAACCTTATCACGTATGTGGGAACTGTGCACGGCTCGAGGGGTTCATTTGATTGTAAGAATGGAGATTTGACTCTTGTTGTGGGCATTCATTAGAAACAGAAAGGGACCCTGTTTTACAGTCCAGAAACCTGCATATTCTATCAGGACTACTCCAATAAACACCTTATCTGAGGTTATTCAAAATTAATACATAGAGATCAGATGTCTTTTAGGATTAAAGAGATTTTGAATTTCCTTAATCTTCTGACAGTTCATGTATCAAAAATATTAACTGATGTTTAAAATGGTCAGTGAAATATTTGTAAGAGTAGCATCTGACCATCTGTGCTGCTATAGTTTAGTCTCAGCCTCAGTTTGGACCTGAATGTGTTTGATTGTGTGCATCAGGTGGGATGCAGGATTACAACTATGTGTGGGGGCAGTGTTTGGAAATCACTCTGGAACTGTCCTGCTGCAAGTATCCTCCAGTCAGAGAGCTTCCTGCTTTGTGGAACGACAACAAAAAGGCTCTGCTGGCCTATATCCAGCAAGTCCACCTGGGTCAGTGTGTCTCTGTCTTTGCGTCCACCTGTCTCTTTTGAAGCAGTATCAGTATTTAATAATCACCTGGTGTGTGGTGTTCAGGTGTCAAAGGTCAAGTGTTTGATGGTTCAGGCGTACCAGTGGAGAACGCAGTGGTGGAGGTCAGAGGTCGCAGGAATATATGTCCATTCAGAACCAACCAACACGGGGAATACTACCGTCTGCTGCTGCCTGGGAGCTACACCTTCACAGTAAGACTTTACAGCCCAGTGCAGCTTACTCTTCAACTCAAATAAACATGACATGGAGGCATTTTAAGAATATGTATGTAGATCAGTGTCTTAAACTTAAACACTTCTAATGGCCAGCAGGGGGCACTTTCTCTTTTATTGCATTCTGTATTGTATACAGAATGTACACTACTTCTTAGCTCATTTATAACCTCGGTGAAGACTTTTTATGAGCTCAGTCCCAAGTTGTAGTCTTTATTCACTGCCACATGATTTTTGTTTTGTAAATTATGGTCATGTTAGAGTAAAAAACAAAAATGTAATAAAGCAGGGTGTGCTTAAGGTTGGGCATACCATGTGATTGACATGTTAACCTGTGAGTTTAACAGCTAAAAAGCCGCTGCAATGTTTGCAGCGGCTTTTTAGCTGCTTCACTAATTCACTTACTGGATCTCACTAAGTAATGACAGTAACATGATAACAATGAATTACAATAGTCCATCCTAGAAGAAGTAATAAGTGCATGAATTAGTTTTTCAGCATCACTCTGAGAATGGTTTCCAGTTTTAAAGATATTGTGCAAATAAATGAAGGAAGCCCTACATATTTGTTTAATGTGGACATATCTTGGTCAAACATGACAACCTCAGTGTTACTGAAGTCCATGGAAATGTCATCCAGAAATGTCATTTCTAAGATTTTTAAGGTACAGTACAATAGTTCATTTGTGTGTGTGTGTGTATATATATATATATATATATATATATATATATATATATATATATATATATATATATGTGTGTGTGTGTGTGTGTGTGTGTGTGTGTGTGTGTGTGTGTGTGTGTGACCAGGTGTGTGTGTGTGTGTGTGACCAGG
>VURO01016474.1:6813-46423 GCA_015108175.1 Pelvicachromis taeniatus
TATGTCCATCAATACACTACATATACTACTTTTCTTTACCTTATTATTAGCTATGAATCATGGGGATTCATAGTTTAGTTTATTCTCATCTAAAATACACACAACTTCCTCCCATTCAAAACCTAAAACTAACGTTCTTATGTCCTCTTTGCTTTTTCTCCATTTGAAATTATATAACTGATTTACCAATTATTTACCTTGTTAAACTTTACTGTACTGAACTCTGGAGTTATTTATGCAGGGTATAAATATTTTGTCCTGGTTAATAGCTGTTTCAGTCTGTGGGCCGCGTTCTCCTGGCGTTCACCACATTAACACAAAGCACATAGTCTCCAACGTATACTTCTCCCGTTATTGAAGTAATTATTGGGCCCCAGGAAGGTCAACAGTGTAGCTTATTAGCTTTCACTCCAACTCCAAGACTTTCTGTCCAGCTGCCTTTAATGTTATGCATGCAAAGCTAAATGTAGCATTAGTGGAGCTTGGGAGAGCAAGGTTTGACATTGATGACTTTGTTAAGGGGAACATATGTTTGAACAGATCGCCCCCTCTATAAATATAGCCTGTATGCAATCCCCATGGCCTGAAGGCTGGCGGCAATGTATGTCTGCATGACATTATACAGAAAGCGAGCGAGTGGTGGTCAGCCTGAGTGTGGGAGAGGGAAAGACAGAGTGGGGGAGAGAGGGCACGCATTGTCAGCATTTTAACATTGTAGCTCGAGTGGAAAACCACAATTTTCAATTTGTGCTTTGCACTTTGTCGAACTTTTTGTAGATTGAACAGACAAACGCATTTACACTTAAAACTGGTTGATTTAAAAGGAAACAATGGGCCAAGACAATACTCAAAAACACTAGTATTGTGTGTAAGAAATTACAGAGTAACGATAAGTAGTTCAATTCAATTCAATTCAATTTTATTTATACAGCGCCAAATCACAACATCAGTCGCCTCAAGGCGCTTTATATTGTAAGGTAGACCCTACAATAATACATACAGTGAAAAACCCAACAATCATATGACCTCCTATGAGCAAGCACTTTGGCGACAGTGGGAAGGAAAAACTCCCTTTTAACAGGAAGAAACCTCCGGCAGAACCAGGCTCAGGGAGGGGCGGGGCCATCTGCTGCGACCGGTTGGGGTGAAAGAAGGAAGACAGGATAGAGACATGCTGTGGAAGAGAGATAGAGATTAATAACAAGTATGGTTGAAAGCAGGGAGATCTATTAACACATGGTGAATGAGAGAGGTGACTGAAAAGGAAAAACTCAAAAATCAAGGGGGTCCCCCAGCAAGTAGTAGTAGTCTGAGTGCTTTCTAGTTACAAGTAACATTAAAGGTTGATTTTGTTTAAATGATCCATACTCTCACTTTGTCTTGGTGCAAAAAAACCCCACAATATAAAATATCTGATGCATCATTTTCAGTGTCTCTCCTACTTCATGACAGGTAGAGGACCATAATATGAGGTGAAGTCCGTATTTTGAAGTGAGGTGAGTAGTTTGTGTTTTTTTTAAAGGGCTGGAACATTGTTAGCACTTATATATTGAAAAAAAGAGACTCATAGACTAATATCCAGTAGTTAATCCATCGGAAACAATTGAATTCTGTAAATTGTTATGCTTATTGTACAGTGACCCGTCCACTCAGTCTGTGAGTACCTGCGGTTAATTGGCTCCTCTCTATTGTTCCATCCTTACAGACATTACAGTTTTCTTTAAGTTACTTCAGCAAGGCTAAATCTGTTTTGGGTGGCCTGGTTATAGAAGATAGTGTGAGTTTGTAGCATGAGTTTAAATATAGGTGTCCTCTGACCCGCTCGCTGACTGTGGTTGCTGTCCATGGTGCTGATTGAAAACTGGAATAGTAATCATTAGTAAATGTTGCTGCTTGTTTGTGGGTCTCTCTGCATTCGGTTTTCAGAAGCTGCAAAGCGTGCTCTATTAGGTTGAAACCAGTCACCACATTTTTCCTGAAACCCAAGAATATCCCAGAATAACCCGGCGTTTCTAATAAACGCCGGGTTTGAAAACATGTCACGACAAATAGACGCCAGTCTCCAATAGCAGCTGGTTTCCTTTAAGCGCCGGTCTATTGTAAACGCCGATCTCCAGTGAACCACCACCTTTTCCGTACACTATTACTCTTTTCGTACCATCTGGGCTACCGCCCTCCTACAGTTAAACTTGGGCAAATACCTTTTCGTGTCAAAAATGCTTTCTCATCGGATACTATCGAGGAAGGAAGAAAGTCAAAACGTCCATTCCGTCTGAGAAGGGAATAAGAGCCGGTCTCCAACAACCACTGGTTTCTTTTAAACGCCGGGCCAGCCAAATAATTTTTTAAATAAACGCTACTATTAGCTACTATTGTAAGATATACGGTATGTGCAACTTTCCAAAAAGCTATGGACTAAGGTGTGGACACCCCTGCGACACTCACTGCCAATGGCTAGTGCCCCCACCCACCAATGCATTGGTGGTTCCCTCCGGCTTTGTCGGGCCCCAGACTGTTAGCCCTGTAATAGACTGGTGACCTATCCAGAGTGCAACATGTGTCTTGGCCTTAAACTGAATAAGTGGTTAAGAAAATGAAACGTGAAAAAGTAGTCTAAAAAAATGATATTTCTTACTTGAAGGTTAACTCTTTAATAACAGCAATCTTATATAATCTACTATAACAAGTTTATCATTACTGAACATTGCTAAATAGAATAAGCTATTCAGTAGTGTGGCTGAAAACATTTAAACAACACACACACACACACACACACACACACGACTTGTACACAATGCAGTTCTCACCACCATCTCTCACTTACACACTCACAAAAATGCAAATATGGTGATATAGTGCTTGTAGGCTTTCAAAAGAAAGACTACAAAAAACCCTGCTCCGAGTAGCACCAGGCAGTTATATCGTATTTTAATCAACACTAAACCCCCCACCCCCACGTTTCCCTTCCTCCCCCTCCTTGTGAGTGTAGTGTTGGTTTGTGGGTAAATGAAGACCGTTTTGCAGCGTGAGCAGATGGTGAGCATTGAAGTGCCTGTTGACAGGTAGCCTATAGCTTGTTGTCTGAGTTGGCGTTATCACACACGCAGCGAGACACACACACACACACACAAAACACCTATGCGCACACACTGCAGCAGCTCTGAGCCTTAATTGGTACCCAGAAGGGTTTGATGGAGAGAGAAAGAGAGAGAAAGAGGCTGATATGAAAGAGGAAATGAACATCAAAAACGAAGACCAGCTGGTCAACTATTTACCTCCAAAGCAGTGAAGGGAAGAATTTAGATTTAATGCTGAATTTTACTGGAGGGGAAAAAAAAGAAGTAAGCAAACATGTGAATTGCTGTGTGAAGTATTAGTTTGCACCCCTGAGATATTAAGACAACACCAACAACAAAGGCCTTGCTGTCGATGACAGCTGTCATTGAATCACAGATATCTAGCTGCATGTTGGTCTGTCAAACAGCTTTTCTAAAAGTCTTTCTTCAAAGCGATAATTCACAAATTCATTGTTAATTTAATTTTGAGACATTCGTGGTAACAACTGAATATTATTAAGTTGTTGCTGTAGTGCCTGCCTGTGGGAGTGTTTGTCAATCAGACAGTAGGGGTGGCATTTTTTTCCCTCATATTTCAGTAAGAATGGTTCTTTTCTGTGCCTCTTTACTTTGGATTTTGCTGCTGGATCTAACTATCTCCTTCTCTCCTACACTCAAAGATGACTCATAATTACTCCTTCACTCAGCAGCTGGATAGTTGACTGCTCAGAAAAAAAATTATGTTCAGTAGTGCCAGAGGCTGTGTTGCATATGTAGGAGCTATGAATATAGTAGTCTGCTATAACAGCGTAGACTGTTGTCCTCAGCATAACAATGGCCTAAGTTCATGTTTTTGATAATAATTGAGCATTTAACCTCATTCAAAGTTCATGCACAAGCCTGAATTAGAATCAAAAATAAGAAAGAAATAAAGAAGCAAGAAAAGAGGGATAAGAGTGGACCTTTTTTTTTTTTTTTTTTTTTTACAAAAAGCAAATAGACACTATAGTGCCAGAAGTATTTGCTCATTTGCCTTCACACAAACGTGAGTTATACTTAACCCACAGTGTTTTAATATGACGTCGGCCTACCCTTTGCAGCTATAACAGCTCTTCAGCTGTTCTGGAAGGCTTTCCACAGGGTTTAGGAATGTGTTCATGGGAATTTTTGATCATTCTTCCTAAAGCACATTTGTGAGGTCAGACATTGATGTTGGATGAGAAGGCCTGGCTCAGTCTCAGTTCTAATTAATCCCAAAGATGTTCTATCAGGTTGAGTTCAGACTCACTCGCTCATCCATGTTTTTATGGACCTTGATTTGTGCACTGGTGGGCAGTCATGTTGGAACAGGAAGGGGTCATCCCCAAACTGTTTCCAAAAAGTTGGGAGCATGAAATTGACCAAAATATCTTGTTATACTGAAGCATTAAGACTTCCTTTCACAGGATCTAAGGAGGCGAGCCCAACTCCTAAAACACAACGCCACACCATAAGTTTCCCTCCACCAAACTTTACACAACCCTACATTTAATCATTAGTTATTATTAATCTCTGGCTCTCTTCCACGGCTTGTGTTTGTCCTGTATTTCTCCCCTTACCCAGAACCTGTCGGGGCAGATGGCCGCCCTTCCCGGAGCGGCCATCTGCCGGAGTTTCTTCCTATTAAAAGTGAGTTTTTCCTTCCTGGTCACCAAAGCGTTTGCTCATAGGGGGTCATCTGACTGTTGGGGCTTTCTCTGTTTTCTGTGTATCACTGTAGGCTCTTCACCTTACAATATAAAGTGCTTTGAGGCAACTTTTGTTGTGATTTGGTGTTATTTAAATTGAATTCTAATGAATTGGATGGAATTGAGTCAGACAACTACAGTTCTCCTGGAAACTGCCAAACCCAGACTCGTCCATCAGATTGCCAGACAGGAAACAGTGATTTGTCACTCCAGAGAACATGCTAGAAGACAGCATAAAGTTGGCAACCTGTGCACACTATGCACAGCAGCATCCACTGACCCCGCTCTGTCATTTTAGTGAAGAAATGCTGGAGCTGCTGGAATTCCTTGAGCGCCTCAGAATGACCTATTATTTTGCAAATGTTTGAAGAAGCAGACTGCTTCTGCTGTCAAACCTGAATTGAATGATTTGGATGGGTGAGTGAATCATTTTAGCAGTATAGTGTAGATACTATTGGACAGATGAATGAATAGGAGGCGGGATTACCGAAGTGGATATTTTAGACTGTGAATTTGCATAATATAACTGATTTAAAAACAAAATGGTACGTAGATGTAACAATTGCATGTGACTTCATAGTGTAGTGGAGTGAAAGAAGCCTAGTTTATTCCCAGGAGGAGACACAAATCCAATTGGGAATTACGTCAGGAAGGAGGCCCCGTGTGAAGAAAAAAAAAATCTGCCAAATAAAAACATGCAGAGCTACCCACTGTGGCAATCCCATATGAATAAAGGAACAGATAAAAGTAGCTTCTTTATGTAGCAATTGTAACAGAGACATTAAAAGATAGAGACACTCAAAAAATCCTGTATGGTTGACGACCTGCCTCTCCTACCGTAAAGCTGGCAATGTGCAGCTTCCTGGAGACATATGAGCTAGTTGTCTTGTTGCACTGATGCTTGTGCATAGCTGAAGTTTAGGACTATTTCAGCTGTGCGATGGCAAGCAAACAGTTGGAAAAATGTCGTTGCGCGTACATATTGTTTGTCTTACTGCATCCATATTGTGAATTTGGCTTGAACAGTGGCTGAAGTGCTCTGGTGCGATGAACCTGAGAGGGTGATCATGCTGACACTCTGGACTGAGACATAAATTATGCCTATGAATATCCTCCCATTCATTTAGATAGGGGCTTAACCTTATTAACCACAAAAAGTGTCCAGAGGTTGCTGAAATCTGTCATTATTTCAGCAGTGAGCATATTAATTTTATCCTGTTTTGGATAGGAGGTTGTTCTTGGAGTACACAGTCATGCAGGAAACACTATTAGTCTGCTTTTAATTAAGCTCATCTGAGAAGGGCAAATAAGGTTTCCTAATGTGCTTGACTCACCAGTAATCATAGCTTGAGGTGTTAGCAACAGGCCAACCAGCTCATGTGCTAACACCTCCAGTGACTCAAGGACTAACATTTCCACAGCTCTCTTTCTGTTTCCTGCTGACCCAAACCTCACGTCAGTTTTTAGTTTTCAGGATTTCTATTTTACTCAGACATATAAAATGTTTATTTTTGTATCAATAAAATGTCCAGCATGAATCTTGTGTGATCTTGCAGTGGGAGTGATACACACACTGAGTGTGCGTGTTTGTGTGTGGTGAGCCTCGCAATCCAAGCAGTGGTCGCAGGCCAAATGGCGCATGGAGAAGTTTCATTTGTGTAAGTGGCCACTGGGGGCGGTGTTAAGTGTCCTGGAGGGTCTCCAAGGTTATTTCACACACACACACACACACACACACACACACACACACACACACACACACACACAAATTTAGAAATGAGCGTGTGTCCTGGAGGGACTGCGGGGTCGTTACCCTACTAATGGGGCCATATGGTCACAAAACAAACACAAACTGTTCCTCCTCTCCGCCTGTAATAAGGTCATGAAAATGCTGGTCTCAATCTGATGGAGAAACCAGCTGAAGAAAATGTGCCAGAGGATGTGGACTGAAGTCACCACGAGGAAGGTCAATAACCCTCAGCATCTCTTTTGCACGTATGTCTCAATATGGAATTTCTGTGAGTCTTCCAGGTCTCCTCGAAACGTGATCATTTGATACAGATGAGGACAGAATTATTACTATTTCCTGCTAAATAGTGCTGCTAACACAGCTTTTACAAACATCCTAGTGTTATTATGCATGCTTACATTACTTTACAGTAACCTAACCAGTTTCAGTCACCTCTCTCATTCACCATGTCTTAATAGATCTCCCTGCATTCAACTATACTTGTTATTAATCTCTGGCTCTCTTCCACAGCATGTCTTTTATCCTGTCTTCCTTCTTTCGCCCCTCCCTGAGCCTGGTTCTGCCGGAGGTTTCTTCCTGTTAAAAGGGAGTTTTTCCTTCCCACTGTCGCCAAAGTGCTTGCTCATAGGAGGTCATATGATTGTTGGATTTTTCACTGTATGTATTATTACAGGGGGGTCTGCTTTACAATGTAAAGCGCCTTGAGGCGACTGCTGTTGTGATTTGGCGCTATATAAATACAATTGAATTGAATTGACTCTACATGTAGAAATAAAATTATTTCACACAATAACAAAGCGACAGTCCAGACACAGTTTTGCTGCTCGCTGCTTGAGGTTTTCTTTACAAATCTTTGTTAGCACAGTGCTGCTTATGTTTGGAGAAAGAAGGGAGCACACCGTCCCCACAGTGAAACATGGTGGTGGGAGTATTATGCTTTGGGGATGCTGTAGTGCATTTGGAACTGGGAATATCATCAAGGTAGAAGGAATTGTTTACATATCCATCTCCTGCTTTATGATCATAAGTAAATCTTTTCCTCAAGTTTGAATTGATTTTGTTTCTGGCACGATTCTTTCTCAAGGGACATTTTAAATCCGTTTGAAGTTTTTGTTGTGTGTAAATTGGAAAAATAACACTCAGCTTTGACATGATTTCACAAGCCCATCATTGCACAGATGTGGCTTGTGCTAAGGCTCAGTAAAAAAAAGGTTGTCTTTTCAGGGGGCTAACAATAAATTTTGTATTTTCTAAGATAATTTTGTTATTGTGGCTAATAGTTCTTTGTGTTCAATTAAAAAGCACTGTGGTTAGGATGCTTTCCATGTCATACACTGTATGTACTTCAAGAAAATATATTTCAGTGTTTTAATATGTTTTGCTTTAACTTTAGCTAATGTTCTAAGAGGATTGTGTTGTGACTTTCATTTGATGGTCATCACAGACTTTAAATGGTGCAATAAATGGCATAAAATGACCTTTAAGGGTAATGCTGACATGCACAAGCATCCCATATTGCAATCGTCACTGCTCACACCTGGAAAAAGTTTGAAGTGGATTAAAAGGTAGTTCGTACACCAGTAAGACAGTTTTCCAAAGATGCCATTTGAGATCTACGGAAGCCGAGAACGGCCGTATCCGTTAATAATATTTTTCTCTCGTTATCTCGTGATAACGAGTTATTTATCCCGTTATCTCGAGAAAACGGTTGTCCGGTTTTCTCGTTATAACAAGATAAATAAGTCGTTATCACGAGAAAACGAACCATGTTATGTTACCACGAGATGATTAAAACGTTGTTCTCGGAACAAACGTTTGTTAATTAATTGCTGAAAATGGCACATGAAGGAGCGTTGATCACTGATCAACTCATCAGATGATATTTCAGTCGAGGTCTAACACAAGCTGAAATTGCGATGTGTCTGTTAGAGACAATATTGAGATCAGTCCTTGTCATTTAACAAGACGCTGTCCCAGCTTCAGCTTTACAGACCAGAAACACACACACTGGCGTCAGGTTTTGCGGACACTGTTTTTATTATGGCACCACAAACTGCGGTTTCAGCTACAGCTCAGGACGCAGCCACTCCTGCCTCGTAGCCACACACCTCCCGACACACAGTTCATTAGTCAGCTGGCCAGGCACACCTGTTCACCACGCACCTCCGGTACCGCAGCATGCCAAAGACCACACCTCCGTCACGCAGCTGTCATAATTATCTCGTTATCACGAGACAAAAATATTATTAACGGATACGGCCGTTCTCCGTAGAGATCAGTCAGTGTAAACACACAACAGAAAACTAAATATTAGCTCATAGAAATTGTAAAAGGAGCCTTGTGACCAAGAATCTGTTTGCTTTGTCACGCCTATTCACCACATCCCACCAAATACAGCTGATGGACTTTGAGGGCTTGATTGATCTGTCTGCTCACAAAAGGTCAGAAAAGAAGCTTAAACAACGTGTCATTATTGCAACTGCGTGATGTAATGTTGTTTGTTCATAGTACGCTTGTTGTTTGACCTTTTGCGCCCTTTGTGATGCTTTGTTTCTGCTGAACATGTACCTACTTTATGCAATAGTATTTTTATTAACTTTACCGTCAGCATCACCTTTGATTGTTGTACCTGGTGGTTGGCAGCTTGTTATATTATATATCTTATATATTTTTAATTGATTGATTCATTGATTCAACAGTGAGCTACATGTACTTCACACAATTATGTGCTATGGCACAGTCCTAAATACAATTATACATTCATACATATATTCAGGAGTAAATGTAGTTGACCTCCATGAGTTTCAAATTTTTATCCTTTTTTTTGTTGTTGTGCAGATTACATTGAATCTAAATTTTATATCATTATAAAATCAGGACAAATACTGTAACCTGTGATTCGGTCATCAAGGCTATCTCTGTTATTCAGTTCATTTCAAGCTGTAAATGTAGAGTTTAGTCAACCAGCGAAGGTCTGATTTTTTTAAAAAGCTTTTGGTTGTGTTAAGTAGAAGATGTTAGGCATTGCTAACAAGCTTTTCAACATGGTTGACAGTCCAGTCTCTTTTTTCCCCCACTTTTGTTTAGTTTAAAGATGACTTAAAGATGATAATCTAAACTAAATCAAACTACTGAGGATACAACTCTACACTAAGCTAAACCCCCTTTCAGTACGGCGCCTGGTAGGAAACCCACTGTGGCCTGATACCATCATGACTCCTGAAGAGGAGCTGCATGTCACGTACAGCTGCATGGCAGACAGGTTTTGGGCCCCAATACAAGATACAGGGGACAGGAAATAAACTCAGATGGCAGCTTTATGCTAAACTCTTCACAAAAACAAAACTAAGGTTGTCCAGGAACAAGGAATTCAAAAACTAGGGAAACACAGAGCTGAGACACACATGACCACAAGGAATGATGCAACAAAGAACTGAGATAAACTGAGGGAATGAATACACAAAGTGATGAGGGCAAACAGGAAGACAGTTGAACCTAACAGAAAAATGACACAAGGGATGTAAAACTAGGAATAAAGCACCAGAGGCAAAAGACTAAAATAAAACAGGAAGTAGCTGAACTTGGGAATAAAAACGCAGCTTTGTCATAGAGAGCTCCAGGAAGGGGCAGGAAAAACATCTCAGGGAATTTCAAATGACAGAACCAGGACTGAGAATAAAATCACGAAGAGAAAATGAGCTAGAGTTTCAAACACACAATGGCTAACCAAACGAAGCAGAAAGATACAAAGAAGACTAAGAAACAGACTGAAGATATTTAGCAATAAGAGAAGTATTAAACTTATAGCAGTGCTCAATCTCAATCAAAGACAATGGCAGAAAGTTACAGTGGGGATGTAAATGCAAATATATTTAGAAAATGGACCTGTTCAAAATCTACATCAAACCAAATTGCTGCTTCTTTGAATGACAGTTTTCTTCTAAAATGCGTCATCTTTTTGAGAGACGTAACTTTCTGAAGGTGCAGTTCTTTCTCAGGAACGCCTGTGTATCAGCTCACAAGTAAGAGCTCAGTGAACAGTAAACGCTATTGTTTTTTTATTTCTGCTTTTTAAGGCGTTGCAGATGTTGTCGATTATCCGTGCATTTCACTCACTGCTCATCCGATTCATGGTCACTGGAAGGTTGGATAAACGAGAGATGGGGTTATACACAGGACAGGTCACACCAACTCTTTTGTATTACCTGAGATTAACCTTTGTTATATGAAGATACAATCTCTGCTTAATAATTAACTTTTGCATGTTTAAAGCACTCCGCAGTACAGATTCTGATGATGCATGGCACCAATTTAAACTGTTTTCATGCAGACATGTAGACATATTCTTCTCCATATGTGGGCATAATTTTCTTAAATATTCCCCAAACCAGGAAAAAGAAGATCTATTACTCTTTGTATGAGAAGATATGAGAGATTAAAATGGAAATGTGATAATGGGGAAAATAGTCTTCCTTTCCCCAAGGACTGGAAATATGGAGGTTCTGTCATTCATATTATAGTTCTAATACTTGCAAGCTCATTTGCAAACTTTATGATGGATTTGCAGGTGTAATGTAAGTTTTTCTTATGTTATTCATTAGTGTGACACACAAAACAGTAGTAGGTCCATACCGCTCATATGAATCGGGGTAATACAACTCATATTATGCCATTCTTAATAGTTTTAATATACTAAAACTTGCTGGTTTTTACAAAGCCATCCATCAGTGCCTGCTAAATGAGAACAGAGTGCTTTTGTCTACTTCAAGTTTCCTGAGGTTTATCTACATTATTAATCACTAATACGAATGACTTGTTGATTTATTGGGAGAATAAATGAGGCATGAGCAGATGTTAGAAAATAGACATGGCACACCTGACCACTTGGTGGGGTTGTTAGTCCAGCTATCTTGTGTCAGGTGAAAGGGCAACGTGGAGACTGTGGATATGCCTACAGACAGCTGTAGAGCACTTGTGAATATATATATATAAATGTATCATATTTACAGAATCACATGTGCTATTAAAGTGCAATTGTGAAAGTTTATGTAATCGTACAATCCCTTTTCACTCCAGGTGGAGTTTCTCACCCTGAGCCAAAAAAGGCTGAATTTCCTTGTTGAATTATTTCGTTATTGCAAATCCCCAGACATGTGAGCCAAATGACACCAGTTCATGTATATTAAGTGTTTTGGATCAAAGAAGCAACTGCGACGTCCTCCTAGGAATAATTATTTAACAGCGTCTGATACCATCTGTTTCTAAAAAACAAGGTGAGGACGTCCAAAAAGGCCACATGAATATATTTAATATCAGTCGTGAAGATTAGTACTGATTAATGTGTGTTGACAGTAGATAATAATGTCAATATTTCTGTATTCATATTCAGATTTTGTACTGTCCCAGCCCTGGAAAAACAAAGTGACTAATCATAATAATGTCATCTGGAGACTTTAATAGATGCATTAGGATTGATATACCCCTGGGGTGAATAGGTTATTGCTCATAAAGCAAAATCATGAGCGCTGGCAATTAAATCAGATAGCATTACAGATTCATTTAAGAGACTTCTAGATAATGGAGACATACGGAAAATGGTCCAGTACATCGTAATTGCAAAAAATGTAAAAGTTTGAGCAAGAATACTTTAAAGAGATTATGATAGTAGTGTTAGGCGTCTGGAACAGGAGGAGCACGGAGCCCCGTTACTTCGGTGCCATTTCACCTGTTTTAATTACTTTCACTTTTTTTTGACAGAACCAATGAGCGTAAGGAATTTAATTTAAAAAGCTTTGTACTGTGTAGTGTATGCTAGGGAGGTATTAGGTGTTTTGTTATGTTTTTTCTTTTTTTTCTCTAATAAAAAGGTCTACAGTATATTTTACCGTGAATTGCCTTTAGTCTGTGGTGGGTTTAGCTGTTTTATTTTTTATTTAGGCCAATTTTCAAAGACACTTGGCATCCTTAGTTTGTTGCAAACAGCAGTCAAACAGGAGTAAACTGAACATTTTTTGCAAACTATTTTCTGTGGTAAATTAATACACATCTGACGCTCAGAAGAGGATTTCCTGGCTGGAGAACAGTGTGCCTTGTTGGGGGAGCAAGCAGCAACCTCTGGAGATGATTTTGGATCTGAGCTCAGCCTTCGAGCTCACTCTCTTTCTAAGCAAACTTTCCTCTCTTGGCATCTCTGACACTCCCCTAGCCTGGTCCCAATCACAGCTCCCAGTCTATTCCGCTCTAGTCTATTCCCAGTCATTTCTGGTGTACCCCAAGGCTCAGTCTTAGGCCCTCTTCTCTTCAGAATATACATCCTCCCTCTTGGTACCATTTTCTGCAAATTTGATCTTCACTTTCACTGTTTTGCTGATGACACCCAGTTATATCTCTCCTGCAGGCCTGATTCCTCCCTCCCACCTTCTTCTATTACAGAATGCCTGTTTGAATTAAAATCCTGGTTCAGCTCTAATTTTCTAAAGCTCAATGAGGAACAAAACTGAATTCCTCCTTATTGGTACTAAACCCAACCTTTTGAAGACAAATAGCTTCTCACTCACTATTGATAACTCCACATTTTTCCCCATACTTCAGGTTAAGAGCATTGGTGCCATCCTAGAAGGTTCACTATCCTATAAATTTCACATCAATAATAATAACATCACCAAAAAAAATTAAAATAAATAATAATAATAATAATAATAATAATAATAATAACATCACCCGTTCTGTCTATTTCCATCTATGCAATGTCCTTCTTTTTCCACCCAGTCTACGTCCTCCCGCCTTGACTATTGCAATTCTCTCTCTCCACCAAGAATCCCTCCATAAGCTTCAACTGGTTCAAAACTCTGCTGCTCGCATTATTCCCAGAACCCCCTCCTACCAGCACATCACCCCTGTTCTTCAGGAGCTTCACTGACTCCCAGTGAAATTCCAGACAATACACAAACTTCTTCTGCTCACCTTCAAGGCCATTCATAACCTCGCTCCTCTTTACCTTTCTGACCTGTTAAGCACTACCTCTTCTGCCCGCTCACTTCGATCTTCTTCTTCTATCCAACTTGCTGTGCCTTCTTTCCACCTCAGCACCATGAGAAGCAGAGCTTTCAGCTGCTCTGCTCCCATGCTGTGGGGCTCCCTACCCCCAGATATAAGAAACATTGGTTCTCTCCCCCAGTTTAATTTCAACTTGTCATGGTCCTGGGTCTCCTGACCCAGCGTTTTCATTTTATTGTTGTTTTCTGTTCTGTTTTGGGTTCCCTTGCCCTTATGTTTCTCTGTGTTCCCTTTGTTTTTGTGTTCAGTTATCTCCACCGTTTTCTGTTTTGCTGTCTGTGTTTTGGTTTTGCTGATCCTTGGTTTGCTTTGTTTTTCTAGTGTGCTGTTTTGATTAATTATATCCCATGTCTTGACTATTGTGGTTTTGTGTTCTGCCTCTGTGTTGCTCTCCCCTGCCTGTGGTCCCTGTGTTGTCATGCCCCTGTGTTTAGCCATGTCTCTGAGTCTGTCTCTGTCTCTGTGTTTTTGTTTCCTGTTTTACTTTGAAGGTCCTTGTCTCATGTCTGCGTCTCTAGTTTTGCTTCCTTGTTCTCGTTAGCCCTGATGTCTCCCAGCTGGGTTCACCTCCTGCCTCTCGTTCCCCTCGTTATGTCTTGTGTATTTTAGTTCTGTGCTCCCTGTCGCATCGTTAACGTCTGTACCCCGCGCTTTGTGTCTCCCGGTGGATTATTTTTTTCATACCCTGTTTTATTTTTATATTATTTTCTGGCAGCAAATAAAGCTGTTTTTTCAGTTCCACTCCTGTCTCCTGTGAAGTCTGCTTTTGGGTCCTTCTCCTGCCTGCACACAGCAGATCATGACACAACTCAAAACCCAGCTGTTCAAATCTGCATATTCACTGTGAACCCACTATTTGTTAATTTTATCTTGTGCTTTTCTTTTTATTGTTCTTCATTTTGTCATTGTTCTATTATGTTTTTTATTCTATGGTTAAGTGGCCTTGGGTGTCTTGAAAGGTACTTTATAAATAAAATTCATTATTATTATTATTATTATTATGAAAAATCAGGTCAGCGTGCAAGTGCTAAAAACTACAGTTCCTTGAATTGCCCCTTGAGCCTGGTTCCAGCAGCAAATTAATCCCATAGATGACATTACTCAACTTTAGAGCAAAACAATCATGTTCACAGTCTTTAAAAGTCGTTTTCCTCATTTATTGACGTTTGTATTTGAGGGTAATTTTGTTTGTAAGCCACCTGTTTAAATAGTGTTGAGGCTTCAATTTGTGCAATGTCCACTGGTGACAGGAGAGCGCTGACACCCTGACAAAGATGGCTGTAGCAGGTAGCCATGTGAGCTTTTAGATTGTGTTTGTGGCAAGTGGCGCATCTTAAAATGCAATTATCTGACATTTCTTTTTCTTTTGTGGTTGTTTAATGCACTTATATTGTATTTATGAGCCACTCTTTCCTTTTCGGCATTTGTTTTGGTGTAATACATATTTGGACACTGGGGGGCCATCACCTCCTGAGGTACTGCAGTTATACAGAAAATGTTAATTAATTTAGGTGTGTCTCACAGAAGGAAAATATAGTTTCTTGGTCTGAAGAATTTAAACATTAGGGCCTATAATGCAATTACCACCAGATGGCGATACCTGTGAGTGCAAGAAGACTATAGATTTTCTTATGTGATATGATTCTGACATTGCTTAAGAGTTGTTAAGAGTTGTAGTGACAACCATCATTCATATTTCCCAACTGGCTAGAAGTGATTCCTGAAGGTTGCCAGATGTCAGATGCACAGAGGTTGCTGTGCTAAAAAGCTCTTTGGGAGTGCTTTGGCTGGAAGACAGTGACTGGTCTGCAAACACTTGCTAACTGTTTGCTGAACGGTTGTAAAAGTAAAAAAAAAAAAAAAGTGACATAAACTCAAAGTACAAAATGTTCACATTCAAAGTAAAAGCTGCGCCTCAGTGTTGTAGCCAACATTACTTTGAAGGAGAATAGTTTCCTTTTTCCAGTTTGTGCCATACTTTCAGTTTCGCTGCTGCTTGGAGAATAGCTGGTAAGTATAAACAAGTTTCCATGTACCATACAAAGTGTGGGCGAACGCCGCAATCTTCTAGCAACCAAAGCAATCATAAAGAGGTCTTTTCCAACCAGAAAAGGAATTCACATTTTTCCCTAGTGGCCAGTGTTTGTAATGAGTCACACAGTAGGTCTGTGTCACTGGGGATTTAGCAATCAATTTCCAGCGACTGCCACCAACCTCCAGTAACCACTCACTAGCCAGGCAGGGAAAGAGGTTGCTGTGCTAAACCTTTACACTATCTTTGCAGCAAAAATAATGTTTTTAAAATAATTTTTTTCCCCTGAGAGGTATCCTTCTAGTTCTATCTCCACTGCTGCTGAAGTTTTGCATAGATTTCAATTCAGGTCTTTTTGGACATCATCTCTCTTCCTTATAATGTCTCTTATATCACCAACTGCCTTCTTTTTGGTGCAAAACAGATGTTAGAATACAAACTACCCATACATAGACTTTAAACTGAAATATTTAACATGTCAGGGCTTTTTAATGGGGGTGCACACGCATGCACCCACACACTAAAGGTAACTTTTGTGGTCCTAGGAGACATATCACTATCTCTGTGATGGACCGAGCAGTGAAGGAAAGTCAGGCACAGGTTAAAGCTCCCCCCCCCCCCCAAAAAAAATCTCTTTTTCTTATCCCAAAAACAAACTTGGTTAAATTATACAGAAAAACCTAAATCTTGGGCCCATAAAAGAGGTCAAAGTAACAAAACTGTACTCAAACGCTGACAGCAAACACTACTACTAACACAAACACACTAACCTACCTAAACGAGACAAAGGGGAAACTTAAATAGTGGCCCACAAAAACACAAAGGGTTAGTTTACACAAAAACCTAACTGAAACTAACATGAGAAATTCCATTCCCCCCCATGATCCAGAGTTGTGGTATGACCCAATTTGCACCGCTCCATATAGGCTTGCTCCGCCCCTTTTCCATCTCTTAACTCATCAACCAATGGACCGGGAGCAGCTCCCACTGAGAAAGATTAAATCATACACATAAACTAAAGCGTAAACTAAAATGTGCGCACTTATTTTAGAATACAGTATTATGGGATTGTATGCATGCATTAATTCTAAACCAAAACCAACTCTTCATTATCCCGTAAATTAAATACAATATCCAAAGAAAGAAAAATATAAGTGTAGTGTTATGTGTAAGCCTCTACGCCGATGTGTGGTAGATGTAGCTGTAACTGCAGCCATCACAATCTCACCTGGGAAAACTCTGTCTTTTGCTTAGCAGAAGATAGCTGTTTTCACACTTAGTGTGTCTGTGTTCATGTTAGGATGAGACAAAGGTGACAGTTTGTATTTAAATGTGTTTATCATTGGAGAGAGTAAATGTTAAAATACACTACTGGCATGTGTGTATGTATGCGCTCCAGCTGCTGTTTCACGGCAGATTAAAGCCTCCTGTGGTCAATTTGCTCTCCCTAATGTCAGGTCCCCTCCAAAGACTTGAATCACTTGTAGCCTAGCAACCGTGGCCACAGCTAAGGGAAGCGCAGCCATGCATGCAAAATTCCACCTGCTTAGGTGTCTGTGCGCGCCTATATATTCTGTATGAGTGTACGCCTGTATGCTTCCATCCTGTGTTATGCGAAGTGAGCACTTACCATTTTCAGATGATGAGCAAGAAAAACAGTTACTTATGGCCTTAAAACAACCACCCCACCCCTTCACAGTTGTCTTTTAATGTTGTTTTTTTCCACCTAAACCTTAATATTCCTTTTTACAGTTCATCCCTGCATCCTTAACATTTTTCCCATCATGGAGGATGGCTCTCCAGGGAAACCAGCCAGAGCTGCTAAGGGCCTGAGCTCGGTGCTTTGTGGTTGGGCAGCAGCAGATGCTCTCAGGCCTCCCTGGTTAGAATCCCTGTTTTCTGGGACATACCCCGAATAGCTTCAGGTATAAATGGTTATACATATTCTCCAGATAGCACAATGAACCAGGAATGAGAGAGTATAGGATTCAAAACCAGCTGATCACCCACTTAAAAAGAAAGCAGATGGTATGCCTTATTTTGGGCAGGATTTGCTCAAACACTGGGCAGCTTGCTGCAGCTCTTTTATCATTAAGAAATACAGAAAAAGAACAGAAAATTGTACATGTGTTAAATAATAAAAGCAGCTCGTTTCCGTGTGTTTGTACAGTCTTCCTGAAACATGGACAAAACTCTGCAGCGTTCAGACAAAACAAACAAAGCACAGAAACAAGGACACGTGTAAGTGTTGTGTGTGGGATGATACACTTCAGTCAAGCTCGGATGGCAGCTGAATCGGTTATTTGTTGTGCTTTGAATACAAAATCTGGCTTATTTGTTGACCAGAACACTGAAGTGAAATGAAAAGCTTAATAGCTGAAATTTTGATAGGCAAAGCACACATAGTGGGTTGTGTTTGGATACGAGTTGAGAATTTTGCATTTATCTTAAAATAGTAACCGTCATTTGATTGGATGGATTGGACTAGGTTGGACCACATGCCTTTCACTTCGCCTCTTCCTTTTTCTTCTGCCATTAGTAGCACAGTTTCCACTGGCACCCTGCTGGCCAACAGCACTGGAGGCCGTTGTTGTTAACCTGGGCCTTGACTCATCCAGTATGGAAATCAATTTTTTTTTATGAGCCAAAGTTGCCTTTTTGGTAGATCCCACTAGAAAAGTGGTCTCCGGGATAACATTTTGTCACGATGACACACAAGACTGAAATTGTGCAAATGATGTCAGCTCCATAATCACTGCTGGCAATAAGAGGATTTTGTAGAGCCCTCATTGCTCAAATTTAGCTGGAGAAAAAAGGATCTTCTTGATTAATCGCTTAACACACAATCTGAAACCAGGATAGCGTTTGCAGGTGTGTACGACTGTGTGTTTGGCTCCGCTTACGTGCGTGAGAAGGAAACAGTAGGAAAAAGAAAGCAAGGGAGCTGCAGGCAGAGAGACATGAGCCAGCAGCAGCGCTAGATTACATTAGCAAGGCATGAGGCAGCGAGAAGGTCAGTGAATCAGATACCGGTTCAATATAGCAGCACACAGCTCTGAAGGCAGGAGCTGGTCCGCTATCCAAGCGGATTGCTGAGGAAGCCTTGTCGTTGCAAATGCGTTTAAGAAATGTAACCATGTTGAGATCGGACAGAAGAGCTGACTTCTGAAAATGGCATCACGTCCATGTCTGTCTCTGAGGGCGTATAGGAACTTTGTTGCCAAGTAGATGTATGAATTAAGAATACAGAGGAGCTGTTTCTGTGTTTTTGTTGTTTTACATAAAACAAATTACACCTGCATATTGTCAACTTTGTGCTTCCACTCGTCTACAGCATGTATAGATGTTCACAGTGTTTTGCTGATCTTGTAAGATGCTTGTGGCCTTTGTAGAAAACCTATGAGCAACTCAAACATGATAGATTACATCATCAAAGTGAAGTGATGCCCACAGTACATCCTGTACAATTTTGGCTGCACTACAATTTGTGAAAATCAATTACAGCTACATCTAGCTATGAGCCATGCTGTGAATGAATCTAGGTTTTGAGTGGCTATTAAGTCTCTCATAGATCATATTGACTTAGATATGGTCCCTCTAACTTTTAATGGCCGGCACTTACAGTAGATGGGTAGTTCAGCACTCTTAGCCCATTATACTGTTAGTGGACACACACTGCAATCAGGAGGGTCAAAGATTTTAGTGTGCTCCATCAGTGAAGTGCACTACTCAGTTGGATTCTAATTGACCTGCTGTAAAAGGAGTGGACAAGCTAGACCTCTCCCAGTGAAAAGTAATGATCACTAATTGTCAAATCTGCCAGTAGGGGAAACCATATTACATCTATGATTACAGAAGTCCAGATCATTCACAGATAAATTCACAGATTCGCTTACATTTTATTAGCATAAAATAAAATATGAGTAGATAAAAAATATCTGATTAGGACTTCATAGCTTAAATAATTGAAAGATAAAATGGGGACATTGCACTTCTATCAGCAATATGTAAAGACTGTGTAAACAAAATAAGATTGTTCTGGGAGTAGGGGCATCCAACCACAACATCCAACAGCATCTTACTGCTGCAAAGTGCAAACTGCTGTGCATGTTAGCATTTTAAAATGTGTGAATTTCGAGGTTTATGAGCAAAGTGAAAATACCTCCAAATGACTGACTGATCCACGTTTCTTATCATGTTGACGATATAGAAGGGGTTGTATTACTATGCAATGCACACGTGCTGATCAAATGTAAAGTATTGTTTATCTCACACACAGTATGTCCAGTTATTTGCGGTGTTTGAAATCCTGTGTTTCGTGATAACAAAGGACAATGTGCAGACTGTGCAATCATAGTGAAATCTAATATGTGTGACATTTCAGAGGCAAGATTCAAGGATATTGTTACTGAGATTATTGACTGTCTGAAAAAAAACCCCTCAGTTTTAGTGTTGGCCATTGAACCGATAATGAATATGTAGGTTTTTTGCTAGCAAATAAAATCCCAATCTGTGAATCAAGTTTCGATTCGATTGATCCAAAGGTGCTTTGTTGGCATGGCAGTTTATCTAAACAACATTGCCAAAGCATCAAAATGCAATTCACAACAGAATGAGCTCATTAAGCAACTGTACATCATGCATGTGTACGTGTCCAGGTCATTCAGTCTGGCATAATTCAATTTCCTGTCTTCTTCTTCAAGGAGTGTTTTTAATTTGGAGATGTCATTTAGCTCACTGAAATTTGGACTCGCATAACTAAGTAGTAAGTAAGCATTCCTCAACAATCAAAGGACCCCCTTTGAGCAAGCATTTGGTGGTAGTAGGAAGGAGACACTCCCTATTAACAGAACCAGGCTCAGTTGGGGGTAAGAGGGATTGTATCTCACCTGCTTAACAGTTTCTTTTGGCTACCGTGACTTTTTGTGTCTTTCTTGTTCGATTGCCTGTTTGTAGTCACTCAGGATGTGAACACTGGGATCCACTTGCTCATTACTCATTACTTTGAAGCCGACGATCGGTCCTAATATTCCAGTACAAGCAAGAGTGGCCCACAGACTGGTTGTGCACATACTTTGTGCACTGCCCCATTTGACAAGAGACACTCTGTAGTAGAAGGGCCAAAGCTGCCAACAAACTACTATAATCAAAACTGAGAAAACTTTATTCTGCTTCACAATGCCAGTATTTTTTTATCACCTGACTTTCTATGGTCTCTGGTCACCTCATCACTGCGCTTGCTGTGAGGATGCAGCTTAAGAGATATTCTGCCAATTCACACTCGGGCCATACCAAAGTATTCAAAACTGCCTTTGTGGTATACATCACGCTAGTATAGGTGTCTCCAGCATAACATTTTGCCACGATGACAAAAGACTCAAATTGTGCAAATGATGCCAGCCGGCAATAAAAAAGATTTGGTAGGGAAATGTTTTCTTAATTTCTCAAATTGAGCTAGAGAAAAAAGGATCTTCTTGATTAATTGGTTAACACATTATCTGGGACCAACGTAGCATTTGCAGGCGTGTATGACTGTGTGTGTTTGGCGATGCTTACATACATGAGAAGGAAGGGGGGGCAAGACAAGACAACATTCCTGTCTGCTTTGGTTTCTTTGATTTGTGTTATAATGTGGTTCATCCCGAGGTGCCTGTGTGGAGGCACAAAAGTCACCATCCAAGCACCAAATGATGCAGGGGACTCTTTTCTTGGCTCATCTTTGTTTTGGAGGCTGTTTTAGGGGCTGGCTTTAAGGTTATTTAAAAATGGAGTGCTGTCTTTTGGATGCTGATTATCATTGGATATCTGCCTAATTCTGCTGAACAAGCATTTGTTGGCGTTTTCCTGGGTTTGTTTATATTGTGTCCTGTTGCTCCTTTGATAAAATCATGTTTGAAAATGTTGCCAAAATATCCATTTAATTTGTTTTTTTTGTGAAATTCAATATGCATATCCACTGAAATATGTATATTGCTGTGACACAGTTGGCAGGTGCTGTATGGTGTAATGTTTCATGACTGAAGACAAAGTTTGGGTTTTCAGGAATATATCATTGTTTTGATCGGAGAGTTCAGTTTTGGCCTTGAAGCCAAAGAGTAGATTGTGCCGTTATAGACTTTTGCCTCAAATGGAGGCTTAATTTCATTAAATGTGTTTTAGCATCAAGAAAAGCCCCAGTGCACTTTTCATTTATGTTATGTTTTATCACTTGTGATAGTGTGTACTTACTGTATGCAAGTCTGGTTTTTTAAATGCAAAATGCATTTTCCGTCATTTTTATTTGGAGGTGCATGCCCTGACCACTTTCTCTTTTATTTATTTAATTTTAATGCGTAATGAATCCTCTGTAGTGTTTTTGTTTCGACGAGCCGTGTGTGATCTGAAAACATATTTGGTTTTGATACAAACAAAACTGTTTTGAGGAGAGGAGCCAGGAAAGTTAATCATTTTGTGGATGCAGTTTGAAAATTACATTTTGTGTTTACAGTTCTGAAAAAAATAGCAAAAGGGTTCAAGATGTGTGTCTTGGCTATATTTGCAAATTTGTTGCAAGGATCCTGTCCTAGCAATTTTATGTTAATTACCTAGAAATTAACCACATGCATTTAAAAGTCACTGAACTGTATTTACTGTTAGACACATTTTTATGGGCAAAATATTGCAGGAAGACCATATCATCATGATCTGATTCTATCAAAAGTGCAAATTTGATAGCATGTCTTTTATTATGCTTGTCAGTTCTTGCAAAAGGCACCAAATATTAGAACATTTTCAAATACATACATATTGTTTGTTCTATGTAAATGACAAATTCATTGCAAAGAGGTTTAGCATTACATGCAAACATGCATAGTATAAGATCGATGCAAAGAAAAGGGAGATGTATTTTTTTCTTTAACTGTTGTTGTTTGAAGAATGTTACATGAAAGTGCAGTAAAAGAGTACAAAACAAACAGGACTCAGTCTTGGCTTCAGCGTGTCAACGTTTGTAAGCCATTCACATCATACTCAACGTTGTCTTGAGCTTGAAACCTTTCAAAGCTGTAAATGTGCAAAGCAGTGCGTTGTATTCACAGCTTTGTCTGTAAGGCAGAGCACTTTGACTTGGGATTCACAGTGAACGCATTGGCTACAAGTTTTAATAACTTCAGAGATAGTGCTTCAACAAATCTTTGTGGGTATTTACACAGTTAAAAAACCCCCACAGATTTTATGAACTAAGATGCTCTGAGAAATGAGAGATTGGATCTGGGTCAGAAAATATGAATCACTGCTTAGGCGTCGTAATATAAGTGATATATTGTATAACTTCTTTATGAAGAATAAATGCTTTATTATGCCTACGTAGATTATAAAGAGTCTGAACTTTCAAATCTCATGGGAAGATAGTGCTCTTCAAACTACTGAGTGAGCACTCAAGCTCTACAGGATGTAACGTTGTAACAGCTGCAGTTGGTTTTGTGTTTAGTCACAGTTTAAGCAGAGCTGTGGGCCCAAACGACTGCAAGGAAAATGCACCTTATCCCAATTTTCTGCTTGTTTAGTACAGACTAATGCAGGGGTCACCAACCTTTTTGAAAGTGAGAGCTACTTCTCGGGTACTGATTAATGTGAAGGGCTACCAGTTTGACACACACTTCTGAAATAACACATTTCCTCAATTTAACTTTAATTATATGTTATCATTAATAATTAATGATATTCATCTATGTAAAGACACTGATTATGGCAACTGTTTCCATGGAGACCAGCTAGCGCTGATCTAATATTTAATAATAAACATTTTTTTAAATATATTATCTCTAACAAATTGATACCAATGCAATTGTGATTTAAAAAAAAAATAAAAATAGATGCAGCTTACTGGTAAGTTGTCATAGTGAGATATTTTATTTTTTATTTTTGGAGATGTGGGGAAAGAGTTGAAGCTCGAGGTGATGATCAGCAAGCATCAGTATGGCCTTATCCTGAGAGAGTACTACAGATGTGATGTTTGGTTTGACAGTTTTGGTGGAGAAGTTAAAGAAGGCTAGAAAGAACCCTGATGTGGTACTGATGAGGAATGCAGGTGTGGCAGAGAAACAAGCGAGGGTGGTGCAGGACATGTATGAGGACAGTGAGAGCGGTGAGGTGTGCAGATAGGTTTAAGGCTCTGAGCCTGTTCGTGGTCGTCGTGGACAGGTTGATCGGTGAGGTCAAACAGGAGATTCTGAGCAGAGCGTGGAGACGTGGAGGTATGCTATGGAGAGAAGAGGATTGAAAGCAGAGAGTATATAGGTGAAAGTGGGTAACTTCAAATACCTGGAGCCAGCCAGCCATGCAAAGCAACAGACAGAGTGCAAGACGGGTGAAGAAGCAAGTGCAGGCAGGGTGGACTGGCTGGAGATACGTGCCAGAGGTGATTTGCAACAGGCTATGCAGTTTGGAGACAAAGTTAGAGAGCCAAGGTTGTGATTGTTTAGACATGTGAAGAGGAGAGATAGTGGATATACTGGACAAACCACATTGAATACAGAGCTGCCAGGCAGGAGGAAAAACACAGAAAAGATTCATGGATGTAGTGGAGGAGGACATGCAGAGGGTTGTGGTGACCCCTAAAGAGAGCAGCCAAAAGAAGAAGAAAAAAGTGTTATTCCAGGTGCAAGGCCAAAGATGTTCAGTTAGGTTTACAGCTAGTAAATATGAAAGGCATAACATATGGTGGTGGCACTGACCTCTCCTATTTGAATGGAAAGTTGATCTAAAAACACTATTGATTAGCAGTCACCTTTCCCTCTAGGAAAACAGGTGAGCCAAAACCTGTGTGTGAGAGCGTGTGTGAGAGAGAGTGAGTGAATTCAAAGTGCTGACTTCAAAATGATAATTATAGCATATAGTTTAGCATGTTAAGTAATCCGTTAGCTTCTCTGAAAAAACTTCAGCTGATGGTGAAATTGTCGGTCTGAACTACTGAACAAGCAGCTACTTGGATCTGAGATGAAAGTCATATTTTCTCCACTAAGGGAAAGGGTCTTAACAGTTTTCAAGGCAAGCGTCTCTGTAATTGTTAAGTGTGTGTGTGTGTGTGTGTGTGTGTGTGTGTGTGTGTGTGTGTGTGTGTGTGTGTGTGTGTGTGTGTGTGTGTGTGTGTGTGTGTGTGTGTGTGTGTGTGTGTGTCCCTGCTGATAGGAGCATGTGGCAGACGTTGTCATTGTTTGTGTGTGAATGTGTATTTGGCGTGCTGGGCCATCGTTGGAAAGCAGAGCGAGAATCCTAGAAGCTGTTGGAAGGAGATGATTGGCTTCAGAACGTGGTGGGCCCTTTGTGACAGATGGTTGGGTGCTGGGCTTGCAGAGCCGAAATCACCCACTCACACATATGTGGACTAGCACAAGCCTACACACACACACACACATTCAGGACAGATTTTAAAATGCCCACACATACATGTTTGCATGTGAAGCTGTCCATAAAAGGTGCGTGTGATCTTTATGTCTATACATCTGCGGTAATAAGAACACGGAAACCAACAAGAAACATTTCACATGTATAAAAGCTCTTAAAAATACATATTCATAGAGCGATGACACTCAACAGAGAGGCAAATAAGTAGACACGCAGCCTGACAGTAAGACAGATGCACAGACAAACATTCAGGCAGACGGGCATGAATTTGGGAAATGGCATGAAAACAATATGTGCTCCAACCAGTGCCAGTGTTTTGGTTTTGCTGGGGGTTTGCAGCCTTGGGTTGAACACAATAAAGCTTTGCTGTGTGTCTCTCTGAACAAACAGGAGGGGATCTGGTGCCTGCTGCTTCTGCTAGCCAATACTGCTCTCACTGTCACTGCCACCGTCATCACAGCCATCAGCGTCGTAGCAACAAATAACACCACTCTGCTTGCCATAGGAGTGCACACCATTACTAATGCCAAAATCAAACATCCAGGCAGCGCTTGTGAAACAGTCAGAAAGAGAAACAAGGGAACTACAGGTATGTTTAGTCATGGGCAGTGCATAATATACTGTACATAGAACCTGAAGCAGGTACTGAGGAGGAGCGGCTAAATTAAGAGTACAAACACAAATTGTAAAATATAAACTCTGTAAATCCTTTCAGATTTTTTTTTATATTAAGATATGAGCGGTTTGGCTCATATGATCATGAAAAAAGAGAGATCCTAGAGTGAAATATTTCTTACTAGAAGAGCAAACTGTGATTTAAAAAAAACCCAAAAGGAACATGATCTAGATAGTATGTAACCCTCTGAATTGTGTTAAATTAATTATTTCTTTGAAAATGAACAAATATACCTTAAACATGCACTCTGAAAAATGTTTGAACATTTCTGTGTTGAGTTACACGTCTGGTATTGGATCTATACCAAAACTTGCAGTATTGCACAGCACTAGTAGATTGGCTCTTAATTCATACACCCCATTAAACCTATAAACCGAACTGAACATCTGATGATTATGTAACACTCACTGACCCATCACTGGATGTCAGCAGGTCATTGTGATTATGATTTGGTACAAAAGCAGCATCCAAAAAAGGTCTAGTCCGTTAGGAGCAGTTTGCCACCAAATACGTGAGAAAATTATTAAAATGCTTATAAGCAATGTTCCTCAAAGAAAGAGGAAGAGATTTCGATATTGCACCTTGAACAGTGCATAACATAATTAAAAGATTCAAAGAATCTGGTGAAATTTCAGTGCGTAAAGGACAAGGGCGCAAGCCTAAGCTGAACAACCGTGATCTCCGATCCTTTGGGCGGCACTGCATCAAGAATCGTCATTCATCTATAAGCGATATCGCCACATGGGCTCAGGACTACTTTGGCAAACCTTTGTCAAGTACCACAATACATAGTTACATCCACAAATGCCAGTTTAAGCTACTGTGCCAAAAGGAAGCCCTATGTTAACAGTGTCCAGAAGCGCCGTCGACGTCCCTGGGCTCGGAGGCGTCTGGGATGGACCATGACAGAGTGGAAATGTGTACTGTGGTCAGATGAATCAGTTTTTCAGGTATTTTTTTGGGAGAAATGGAGGCTGTGTGCTCCAGGCCAAAGAAGAAAAGAATCATCCAGCAGCAAGTCCAAAAGTCAGGGTCTGTCATGGTATGGGGTTGTGTCAGTGCCCTTGGCAAAGGTAACTTGCACTTCTGTGATGGCACCATTAATGCAGAAGAGATTTTGGATATAATATGCTGCCTTCAAGAAGACATCTTTTCCAGGGATGCCCATGCATATTTCAACATCACAGTGCAAAACCACATTCTACACACATTACCAAAGTCCTGACTGTGGAGGAAGGGGGTACGGGTACTTGACTGGCCTGCCTGCAGTCCCACCTGTCCCCAATAATTTATGTATGTGTGGAAAATGTACCACCGAAGACCCCGTACTGTTGCCCACCTAATATATTTTCCATTTCTAATAACATATAAATAAGACCTGTATCTTAGCAGCTTACGATCGGACCAGAGATAATGAGTTAGGGTACTAATGTCAGTCTTGATTATAACACACAAAAAAAGTGTCAGTGAATATATGCTGTATGTACAATCACACATACATTGGCATGATATGATGAATATCCCAAACTGAAGGAAGACATTTAAAAACTGATGGTTTCAGAGAGCTTTTAGAAGCTACGTCATCGAGTGCTGCTGCCTCCGAGTTTAAAACTAATTGACCTAAGGTCAACAAGTATCCTGGAAGGCTTTCAGTGTTTTACGGTTATGTCTACATAACTATAGAAACATTAAATGGCTTTGAAAGAGCTTTCAGCCAGAAAGTAAAAAATTAAACAAGGAATACAGTCTCTGATGATGCTCATTACAGAAAGCCAGAAAGTTGTACAGAGTTCAGAGATCGTTTCACTATCTGCACTGTGAGGTCAAAGCCTCGTTGGGAGGATGTCTGCTGATCTTTGAAAGCGTTTGCTGTTTTATAGCTGATTGATCAGTTGGCTGGTATCGCTAACAAAAGCTGTGCAAGAGGACATTTGCTGTTGCAAATTAGTAGAATATAAATACATTTGGAGACATGCACAAACTGCATGTACGATGGATGTACAGATTCCTATGACCCTCCCACATTTCTTAGAAATGAAAATGAGCGTTGATGGCATCAGTTTTGTTTCCAATCATCATGCCATAAACCTTATCTTGGTGGAGAATTGAGTACAAATGTCCATCCATCCATCTTCTGCTTATCCGAGGCCGGGTCGTGGGGGCAGCAGCCCAAGCAGAGAAGCCCAGACCTCCTCCTCTCCAGCCACCTCCTCCAGCTTGTCCAGGAAACACCAAGGCTTTCCCAGGCCACCCGAGAGATATAATCTCTCCAGCATGTCCTGGGTCTGCCCCGGGGCCTCCTCCCGGTGGGACATGCCTGTACCACCTCGCCCAGGAGGCGCCCAGGAGGCATTCTTGTCAGATGCCCGATCCACCTCAGCTGGCTCCTTTCGATGTGAAGGAGCAGCGGCTCTACTCTGAGCCCCTCCCAGATGGCCGAATTTCTCACCCTATCTCTGAGGGAGAGGCCAGCCACCCTTCGGAGGAAGCAATCTCGTTTTTTCGGTCACTACCCACAGCTCGTGACCATAGGTGAAGGTAGGGATGTAGATTGACCAGTAAATTGAGAGCTTTGCTTTTACTCTCATCTCTCTCTTCACTACAACAGACCGAGTACAAAGTACTACATCAAATACAATAGTATTTTTAGTAGTTTTTAAAAGAAAATAGAAAATAAAAACTCTCATATATTGACCTATATGCAACCCAAGAGAGCCCAACAGAGTCTTGATTATAAACCTTATTTCCTTTTTCTGTGACAGCTAATGAGAAAAAAGTTAAATACAAACTGATAAAAGCTGATACACCATATACCAATGACAAGAAAAGTACAAAAAACAGGATAACAGAAAAGGACTGGGCAACAAAGGCAAGAATTACAGCAACATGCACGAGGGAAAACTGATAAAGTGAAGGAGGAAAAAAAAGGCTTTTTTCTTAATTCTAAAATTTGTGTATCCTCATCTCCTCTGTCTTCTGTCCTGACAAATGAGAGTGGAGGACTACCGGATGTGCTAAAATCAAGAATGCACAGGTGTATCCTTTGTGCATGGATACACAAAGAATACACTGTTTACCATCGGCATATAACAGCATGGCATGGCAGACAGCTGGAAAACAGGAGGACTCTTTAAACAAGTAGTTGTTTTAATTTTTTAAAAATGGCCAAACTTTCAAACCTTCTGCCTTTCACTGTCGTTGTGTATGTGATTTAAAGAAGGTCACATTGCACTGTGCTGTAAATTAAATTAAAAGCATCCATAAATTAAAGAAAAAAAGTGTTATGGGCACTGCTGCACCTGAGATCATGAAATACAACTGTAGCTGGGATATAGCGAAAAGAATTATGATGCATTTTTGCCAAACATCATATTTAATTGGACTAAATTTAAAACGAGCCTGCGAAGTAAGGACGCCTCATTCAAATGCCTGCTTCCTCAACTCCTCTGTCCAAGAGTCTCTTTTCTTTCGTCTCTAGTGGGAGGACAGGGGTGAGGGAGAAGAGTTTGGGAAATGAGAAACAGAGGGATGATTGGGGAAAACAAGACACAGGTTTGAACAATTAAGGTCGAGCTTGGTTTGAATAAATGTACCTAAAAACTGATGAAATACTTTTAAACATCACAGTTTCTTGTCACATCACTGTTACACAACTTAAAGCTCACAATGTAGATAAATACATTGGTGCTAGTTCAGTTGGCCTATACTTTGAGAACGTCAGCAAGAGACACAGCTGCAAAAATAACACATTTAGCATTAATTATGATGCTAATTGGGCCAAAGAAGAACTTCAGCCAAAGACCGCATAGGGACAGCGGCTTGGGCTTATAAAATCCACATGAATCATAGTATCAATTGCACCTTGTTGTTGTTCTTATTACGCTTTAGCTCTTGATGCCTCTTCTGTCTACTTTACAGTCAGTAAGCCTATTATCAAGTGTCATTTTAGCCCGTTTGCTAATCACCATCTCTGCGAAGACAATACAGCTCCCGTTGCCACAGAAAAGTGGCCAGTGTGTCATCATCTAATCTTTGCATCCACTGCCATTGCCGACATTATCACAGCCATCACCGTTACAGAAAAAACAACACTTCATTTGCCAGAACAATTAAAAAAAAAAAAACTCCATGCAAATAGTACCTTCATTTTTGCACTCTTGCCAGCATTCACAATCATCATTACTGATCTGGAACTGACGGGTGTTTTTTTGTTTTTTTCCCTCCATGACAGTCTAAGCCATGAAAGCTTCTTTTCATTGTCATTGCGAAAGCTTTTTAAAAGGATGGTGGGACTTTCAACTCCACGGTTTTCACATCCACACAAGCTTTGGCCAAGGCCAAAACTCACAAACACGAGAGCCCATCTACTGCAGCAGCAGTCTGCAGTGAGCTGCCGGTGTCTAGTTGCTGACAGAGAGAGAGAACATGAGCGAGAAAGAGTTGAGGATGTCATTGCTGCTTCCACTATCTGTCCTGGCAGTTTTCTTTATTGGGAAACCACACTGTGACTGGAGAATGCCCTCATGATGACAAGAATCTTCCCAGATGAAGTGCCCTTGAGAAAGACATTGAATCCCCACCGGCTCCAGGCAGCAGGAGTGCTGTTCTGCCACTGTGAGTCTGTTTCCTGAGTTCCCTTTGAGAGCTCAGCAAGTGAAAGGGAAATTTTTCTTTTTTCTTGCCAGGTGTTTCCATGTAAATAAAACAACAAGCATTTTTTTGAAAAGCTCAAATATCAAATACTCCAAAAAAGCCTATAGCTTTATATGCAAAGATAAATACTGTTTGGGAAATGCCTTCCCTTTTGCTGCAGTGTGCATGCAGGTTAAAACAAACACAGGGCAGAGACTGTGCTGTGTACTGACTGCTAAGTCATTTGTAATCTTGCTATTGTGCAGATCAGATTCTGTGCACCCCGTTTGTTTATCGTTTAAATAGTTACATCTTTGTCCTTGCATTAAATGAACATTATGGAATAGTCATCATTATTAGGGTCACTTTGTGTAAGGGAGAGGGCTCGGTGCATTAAAGCAAACTGAGACAGACTCGGATGTTCCCATGGGACTGCGTACATTATTTACACACCATCTGCTGGTCCAGTCATCAGCGGATGAAGTCCTGTCCTGTTTGTCTCTGTTGTATAATACACAAAACAGCTTAGTTAATTTAAAATGACTATTTTTTTGCATGCAAATGAGCAGACTAAGTGAGGAATCTTTGTTACACTGATATTTAAATCTTTTTCTTCTTTGATTAATTCTTCAGGTAACCTGTCGGCTTCACCATGTAACTGGATGAAAAACTGGTACTGTTATATACCACTCAAAAAATCGGATGCATCATAAGATAAAACGTGTGATTGAATTAATTGCTGGTACTTGTTGCAGCTGTCAGCTAGTTGTTGCTTTTAAAATGAGCCCTTCCCAGCTGGCTGCTTAGCTCTTTGAAACTCACTTATCTTCAGAGGGCACTGTCAATGTAAACAGAGCAGAGGTCAGTATATGCTTAATGTATACAATAATGCTGCATTAACCTTAGCACAGTCGGCATGTATCCTACAGCATTAAAGAGGAACTATTTTTAGTTCTGTGCCATGAAAACACATTTACGGTTTCTATCGTTTTCCATGTGTAAGGTGGTTAAGTCACTTCGCATATAATGAGTTACAGTAACTCTTTTCTCACATTGTTGTGTAAGAATTTTGGTCCACTCTTGTTTATGATGTTTCAGTTCACTGAGGTTTGTAGCTATTTGTTTATACACAACTTTCTTAGGGTCTGGCTGCAGTATTTCATTGAGATACTGTATGGAATTTGATTGGCCCATTGTAACATCATAACTGTCATTGTCCTGTTACATGACCGAAGTTCATCCAAGCTGTCAGACAGGTGGACTTGACTACCGTATATCTTCCTTAAGTACCCCGGGCGCTTATTAAAAAAATTATCTGGCCGGCTCGGCATTTAAAAGAGACCGGCGGTTGTTGGAGACCGGCTCTTATTCCCTTCTCAGACTGAATTGTCGCGGAAGTGAGAGGGAAAGAGGATCCAGGCGCGGTTTTTAGACTGAGGTGAAATGACAGTGCGTTTACTTACAGACCTCCAAAATGTATTCCAACAGTTCACAAATGCTGCAGTTCCCAATTGTGCTCCTCCTTTGCTCCCGAGTGTCTCCTTGTCTGTGGTAGCCCAGTGCACGAGTGGTGCTCCCCGAAACCTCTCTCCGCCCAACTCTCCAGGAGAGGAAGTGAAAGAGCAGAAAATCACAGTTAGCAGGTTTGCTAGCCGACAGTTCAGTGTAATAATCCCACTTCTACGGTTGCCAAGCATCCAGCTTAAATGCTGCTGGTTGTAGATGACGGCTGATTGGAAAAAGCTGGCCGAGTGACGCAGGAGGACGGATGACAGCGCGGAGGGACTTCCGGGTCAAAGGTCGCCCGGCTACTATTGGAGACCGGCGTCTATTTGTCATGACATGCTTTCAAACCGGCGTTTATTAGAAACCAGTGTTTAAAAGAGACAGGCTACTAATGGAAGATATACAGTATAAAATACTTTGGCAAACGGAGGAGTTCATGGTTAACTCGATGACTGCAGAATGCCGAGGTTCTCTGGCTGCAAAACAAGCCCAAGTCATCACTTTCCCACCACAATGCTTGATATGGTATGAGGTGTTGCTGTGCTGCTTTTAGTGCGTCATGACCATCCACCTCTGCTTTGGTCTCGTTTGTCCAAAGGACATTAAAGTCTTGGGTTTTTTCAGATGCAACTTTGCAAACATGGCAGCACTGCTTTCAAGCAAACCACACTTGTTCAGTTATACTTGCACGGTCTGACCTTGGGGTGAATTTGCTGAGACACCCACACCTGAATGTTCAGACCAAAACTGCCAAAACATCTGCTTTATAGAGGTGCTGGCACTCACTGATGATCAAATGTTTATCAGAGACGAATGTGCATTTGATTACCAGGACTTGGCTTCACATGACTGTATATGTGTATTACATATATTATTTTGTTTTAAGAAATTATTCATCCACTTATTTTCTTAAATGCTTATCCAATTAGGACTGTGTGGGTGCTAGAACCTACCCCAGCATAAGGTGTGTGAAAACTATACCCTGGACACACCTATGAATCACCAGTTAACCTAACCTGCATGTCTTTGGGCTGAGGGAGGAAACCAGAGCACCCAGAGAAAACTGACGCAGGCATGGGCCACCTTCAGAGAAATGTGCACATGCATTCTTTGTTTACCTGATCTACTCATCAGCAAGCTTTTCACAGATCTCCAATAAAACTTCAGAGCATTTTAAAATGATTTACAGTAAAGAATATTACAAAAAACTAAACAACAACAACATGTTTTTGTTTCCAAAATGTTGAAATTCACTTGAACTTTAATAGTTCTTTATAGCAGGATAGAAAACAGCATGGGGCCTTCTATACGATGGCACAGTGGCTCTAACTTAGCTTTAAATTTGGCAATCCCTCTGCTGAAGATTTCCACAGCACTCACGCTGAGAACATGGAGAGGAAGGAGTTGCTCTGCTCCAGAGCAGCTACAAGACGAGCAGAAGACAGCTGCATTAAGAAAACATTAAATAAACATCTCTCGGCACATTTGCCATCAGAAATTGGGCTGTGTTTATAAGATTTGTGTCGCAACACATTCCCTGCATTGCATATTGCTCCACTGTAGCATCACACTGGTGAGCTTTACATTGCCGTGATGCCGTGACACACTGTTCATCATAACCTTGTAGCAGATTGTGTGCAGAAGAAAAATGCTGCCTCTGAGCAAGTACGGTATGATCCCATGGTGCTCTGGAAATATTACACTGAAATTAAGAGACTTCACAGGAGAGCATATTGCAAGTAAAGCCCTCAGGGACTGAAACTTCCTGAATAAGATCAAGTGCTTTATTAGACCCCGTGATTGTCACTTGCTTTCCAAGGAAGTACGAGCACTGACAGTTCCACTTTTCACACATTTCATTTTAAAAGTATTATATATGGAGCAATACAAATCTACCAGTGAATCTTTTTAGCATTCAAACACGGCCTCAAGTAGAAACAGCTTAAGTGGGCGACAAAATATTCTACGTTAGAAGAAGGACAGTCTCTTTCCCTGGTGATAACAGCGAAAGGGTTTGTTTTCAGGAAGTACTACCCAGAAGGTTCACTCACCTTCACTGAAACAGCAGGCTCTTGCTCGTCGTCACCTCTGTTAATTAATTTTCCTGTTACTCGTCAGGGCAGAATTTTTCCAGGATAGTTCGTTAGTTGATGATAATAAAAAGTGCCAATCAAACAACAGCAGAGACGATTAGGAAGTAAGGAAGAGGTGTCGAGGCGAGCTGTGAAATTGGCTCATTTACACCAACATACAAGAAAAGCCATTCAGATAAATTATGGCTAGAGCTATTTCTAATTTCACTTAATGACATACAGATTTCTTGAGATGCTGATATCCAGGAGGGAGCCTTGCAAAAAAAAAAAAACACCCCAAAAATCATTATCAGGAACATAAAAAGGTGTGACATATCACACAACAAGTATGAAAACTACAGCTGAAGTTTTTAAAAAACAGTCTCCTATAGTGACTGATGGCAAGAATGCATTTTCAAAGCTAGGCATCATTACGGGGATTGTCATAACACTGTCGCAGCTCCATTTTCAGGCACAGAGGAAGTGGCACTTTAAGGAAGGTGTTAAGAATTTGGGGGGGGAGGTGAAAGTGAAAAAGGAGGTAAAAGATGTCTGCAATCTAGATGTCTAAACTGCTGGCAGGAAAAATGCCTCTTAAAGTGCAGCAATCAGTCGTCAGACGACTCAACACAATGCTGGAGATTGTTTTCAAAACTAACTTATCACACGATGAGGATTGCGTGCTTCAAAGTAACAGGCTAACTTTATGATTAAACAGACAGTCCAATCAGTCTGATCAGGGCGTTAATGCCAAGACAGAAAGTGAAGTGGGCCACAATCATCTGAGCGCAGCTCAGTTAATAAATACCATGTACCGAAGCAGTGGTCTCTTTTGATTAAGCTGTGTGAATTCTCCAAAGTGGACGAAGAGGTGACGAGAGGTATTGCATTAATGTCGGAGTGAGTTCCAAGGAGGACTGGAGGGCAACAACAGCTCCCCCAGGATAAGAATTTGACTACGGAAGATTTGTCAAAGACAAGTAGCTCTTTATGAAATAATATGCTTCCGACTGCGAGGCTCCTGCTTGTCATTTGGCAGAACTGCCTTCTACATCACAGCACTGCAGGATGCTGACATTCACACCATGGAGTGAGTGTGATCAGCTCTCACCCAGGAAGATGAAAAGTGGTTTATATAGAAACTGAGAGGCAGTATCATATGGTTGCACCTGGTGACAGAAGATGGTGAGAACTGAGCCATTTTAAACCCGGCAGCTCTCTGTAACGAGAGCACTTTCACTTCCTTTGCAATTTAAACATCTTGTTTGCATCAGATATTTTCAGTCATGCTGATTTCTGTTTTATCCACATCTGAGTAACACAGCTGACTCCTCCGCTGAAACGGCACCGAAGCTGAAAGCATCAACAGTTGTTTATTGAGCTGGCTATGCTTTTAAACTCCGAACAAGCCAGGCCAGAGGGAACTTAAGAGCAAATGCTGACTCATGCTGTCCCCATCTACTTTGGCCTTGATGACAGTGGAGGATCATTACGTTGCTAACAGCAGGAGAGGGAAGACGAGCGTGGCTGAACACATCACCGTCTAACAGCCATCATCTCCTTCACCACTGCTGTAAAGCTCTTTGGTGTGATTTTGATTATAAACCTGTAATGTTGGGTTGATCTGCTGGGCATTAAAGCGTACACTAAACACAGACACACAGTTTTGATTCAAGGTTATTTCAATATCCGCGTCCGTTGCTTCTCTGGTTCTGATGATTTTATGCATTGGACTAAAATTGTGAACTATTTTAATCTTTCTCAATCAGTGGAGGTTCCCAGTACTTACAGGGACAAACCGTCCTTTCCTTTAGTTTGACTCTTGAAGACCCTATGGCTTTCTGCCCTTAAAGCTATTATTACCTCCCCTCTCCTGTTCCCAAATTATCTTCTGGCATTAATGAACCAAATTATGACTACTGACAGATCAGGTGAATAACTTTGATTAGCTCGTAACATCAGCGCATTATTGGGGTCGTTGGGATAAGTATCTGTATCGCTCTTTACCAACATGTATGGAGGAGGCCTAAGGCAGATTAGAGTGAGTATCAAAAGTGGCAAATTGTTATACTGTAAAAGATTTGATTTTGTTTTACATGTATTTACTGTAATATTTTCAGTATTTCAGTTTTCAGTCACAGTTTAAAAAAAGTAATAGAATCAAATAAATTTGGCATCAAAGCATTTTTGATTCTGAATCCAACTCATTGCAAGAAGAAGAAGAAGGCAAATATGACACAGCCTCTGCAGAAAGATGACTAATGGCACTGCCATGAAGGCTATGCAATGGGCTACAATGACGAGCAGTGGTGCGCTGGCTCGCACTGAGTGCTGTGTTTTGTATTTTGTTGTCCCTTGTATAATGATTGATTTGAAGAGCTAATACGCTTGTTTGCAAGTTGTGTTAGTTAACACACAGGCTTAAACAGAGGAGTTGAGGTTAGTTTGGAAAAAAGGGGAGTTTGCCGTGTTGCAGGAGTCAACTTCATCAAGTTCATCAAGTGTAAAATGTTTTAAATGATTCACAAGGCTTATCTTGTAGTTTGTACCTTGCGTGCTGGTCATGGATGATTTAAAATTGATTTTATTTTGTTCATTTAACCTTTGAAATGTTTTTAATCCCGGTTCAAACCATGTAGAGCACTTAAAACTTTAAAGCATGTCTATCTTTTAAGAGATTGCTCTAAGACTCTGTGTTTTATTACTACATTTTCTTTGTAAATTACACAGTATGCCGACAATGTGAGAAGCACAGTGCCACAAAGGTCTCTAGTGGAGATACAGGGGGCAGTATAATCTCACTGATGTGGCTACACCTCATTCCTCCCTCTTGTCCTATAGCTGCACCTTACAGGCCTGACTGAGATCAGCGCTGCGTTTTATGTGTGCAGTGTTACTACCTCATAGTCGTGACTGTCCCTGAGTAGCTGAAAGGTCACAGTGAACACAGATTAAATCTATGATTTACTGTTGCCGATCTGTTGTGTGGTAAAACTAATTTTAGCTCTTTGCATCATGTTAGGGAGGACAAAAGAAGAATAAAACACCAGGGCTTCAACTAATGTTTCTTGTGTTTTTGAAGAATGGTCTTATAAGTAATTACTTTTTCATAATGAATGACCAATCATCCAGGTAAGGAAATCCCAAAATTAAATTTCACTGTTCATCTGGATGTAGTGTTTTCAGTGGGAGAAATCTCTCATCACTCATTGAAGACACTTGTTCAGTCTCAGCTGACTGCAGGTTTCTCCAACTTTATAAACAGTACCTTTGCACAATGACTGAAACTAGCCCACTAAATGAACAATGGGCTGTGAGTTCAGTTTCATGTTTATTAATATGTCATATTTATAATTGTCATATCATTGATCAACAACCACTGATCAATGATCATTGATCAATGGCCATGAGTACCATTCACAGAGAGTTGGGGAATGGCTGCAATCACAGCATTGTAAGATGGTGAAAGATGTACCCTTAGGCCCCCTCCTCGATTCAGAGATGGTCTTTCCCTTTTCATGTAAATGGCCTCCTCCGCTCAAACCAGCGTTCCTCCCTGTCCAGGATGTGGACATCCTCATCATTGAAAGAGTGTCCACTTAAAAATGATCTCCACTTTCTTGATCATTAATGTCCAGTGCTGCTAGTTTGTCATTGTGTAAAGGTACTGTTTATAAAGCTGGAGAAACCTGCAGTCAGCTAAACGTAAAGGCTACGTTCAGATGGACGGAATCAATTTTTTGGGAGTTACTTATTCAGTGAACTCAAGATAAAAATTAGTTTTCAGTGATAAAGAGCTCTTCAAAGCAGCAAATTGGCACATTTTACAAAATGTTCAATTAAGAACACTGAATATTGAAATGCACAATAAATGTAGCTCTAACCACTAAAAAACAGAGGTTGATAAAGAGACACAAACAACTGAAAAAGTAAATTATTTTTACACTTGATATATGATGATATAAGACGATGCACTTTACTCTATACACTGTGTAAAGTGGCGGATGGAAAAAGAAAACAAAGGACTTTCACCCAGAAGACTGGGGTTTGAAGCCTGTGTGAAATCTTAGTTAGTTTGATATTCTGAGACCTAGCTGACTTATTACTTCCCATTTTTAATTATTATTTCTAGTTTTTAGTCACAGATAACACTTAGTCATCAAAACCTCAAGTTAGACCCTTTTACAGTGTTAATAACAAAAACTATTGGAAAAATGAAACATCAAAATGAAACATCAGAGCTCTTAACACCTCATTTTATTGTCCCAACATTCAAAAGTACAAATAATTCAAACACAACAGTTTTATGAAAAAGAAAAAACAAACATTTACAGCAAGATTTTTATTTTGTTTCCAGTTTCAGAAATGACCTAAACTAGCAAGGATAACATGAAGTCATTCATCGCAGTAATTGGATTAATAATAAGAATAAGAATACTAAGAATAATAGCAATAATAATCATAATAATCATCATTGATAATTGTTAAGTAATAACATAAGCAGGAGAGAGTAGAGAGAGCCGCGGTCATGGGGCCCTGTGAACATTTTTTCGTCTTTTTTGTCTTTAATGATTTCATTTATAGATTTTTCAGATAGTAAACAAACACGTCTCAGGAGGAAAATGAAAACTGACAAGAAGAGCCTAGTTCCTCTGTTCACCTTCCCTCCTCCACTACTGGCTGCGTTGTTCCTACTGGCAGGCTGCCACTATAAGGCGCTACAGGGGATGGTGTGAGCCATAGGGGTTGGGCATAGAGCGAGGTGACGCAGCCCCATGTTTCAAACACCCTGACATGCACACACGTTCACTCACACGCACACACAACCGTGCACATTCTGAGCCGTCTCAGTCATTTACGCGCGCACGTGCACTCAGGGACACACACATCTGTATATATGTGCCAAGAATATAATAAAAAAAGAAAGAAGAAGAAAGCACAGACACTTAACATATGTATATACTGTACATACACACATGGATGTACTCCACGCTAACAAACAAACACACGACACGCACACAGTTACTTAAAGGAACATGCATACAAACATGCACAAATGCGCGCGCACACACAAACACACACACACTCACGTGCACACAGGGTTTAGGCGGAACACAGGCACGCATCGTAAGAGTTCAAAAGTCATACAGTGTAGGAAATAAGTTCACACATCAGAACATTCTACTGGGGTCGTTGCATAATTCAAGCTCCCGACTGCAGCGGGGAGCATGAAGGGGTCTGGTTGGTTGGTTGGTTTGTTGCTGTCATGACGTTTTAGAACACTAAGCAACAGGATGGCAAGGATGACGGTTGGATAATGGTAATGATATTAAATGACCCGGCTTGTCAGATGAGTGAGGTGTGAGAGAGGAGGATGTACTATGCGAGCATGCGTCTGAGTGTTTCAAATGCTCTCCACACACCTCCTTCATGTTTTCAAGTCTTAACAACAAACAAAAAAAAATCCAATTTCTTATATTTATACTTCTGGAACCATTCCCCTTACCTTTCACCTTTCAAAATATATAATATATATCATATTAGAGTATATAAAATATAGAATCGGTACAATCCCTTTTTATACCTCCAGAGTACGTCTTATGTATAGCAACAACTGCTGGAAATAACAGTTGGTGTGCAATGGTAACAATTTCTCTCTCTCTTTTTTTTTTTTTTTTTTTTTAAAAATTTTTTTGTTTTTTTTTTTAAAAACATTTAA
>VURO01016478.1:0-15667 GCA_015108175.1 Pelvicachromis taeniatus
ATCCGGGGCCGGGTCGCGGGGGCAGCAGCCCAAGCAGAGAAGCCCAGACCTCCCTCTCCCCAGCCACCTCCTCCAGCTCATCCGGGGGAACACCAAGGCGTTCCCAGGCCAGCCCAGAGATATAATCTCTCCAGCGTGTCCTGGGTCTGCCCCGGGGCCTCCTCCCGGTGGGACATGCCCGGAACACCTCACCCAGGAGGCGCCCAGGAGGCATCCTTATCAGATGAACCACCTCAACTGGCTCCTTTCGATGTGGAGGAGTAGCGGCTCTACTCTGAGCTCCTCCCGGATGGCCGAACTTCTCACCCTCTTTTGCGATTAACTCTCGGTTAATCCTCCCCAGTGTCTGAAAACACGGTTTCTTATACCTCAGACTCTATAAATCTGGAAACTAAATATATGAAGACTTTTTCCACCGAGCAGCTGTTTCAGAAGACTGCGGTCCATGCTGCCCAGTCGACTCGCTCTGGGAGGGAATATAATGTTTCGGCACCTTCAGAGCTGGTTTCCACCTCTGGATCTGTGGAGTTTCGTGAGCTGCCTCCAAGGACTCATACGTCTGTGAGTTCTAACAAAGATATCGGTTTGAATGTTCATGAGTCGGGGTTTTCCATGTTTCCAGCCCTCCGGATTTAAAAGACTTCACCTGCTCTTCCTGTACACAGAGCATAGCCTGGCACAAACCAGCTCAAGGACTGTTTGCATATCAGCTGATCCAGCATGATCTGCTAACTTGGAGAATGTTTATTCAAAGCCTGAAAATATAAAGGAATGTTTTTGGCCTGCTCATTCTAATCCTACTCACACTTTTGCTGGCCTTTCTAGAGGCTGAGTTTCCGCCCTCAGCTGACTCTGGACCCCTGGAGGCTAAGAAGCCTGTGTCACCTGTGAACTCTGCTGGGCCGTCTCAGCAAACAGTCTCTGCTGAGAGCTCGGGCGAGTCAACCCGGCCACCTCCATCCTCTGCTGGACGCTCCGTGAACTTATTCAGCCAGCTGAGAACTGCGCCTTGCTGTCACTGCCTGAGCAGTCAATGCCCTGCACAGCTCCGGCCAGCTTCGTCTCGGCCAGCCAGAGGTCTTCACGCCTGTTGGTCCTGTCCCCGCTGGAGGGTCCGAGGAGCCACTCCAGCCTTCTGACTCCACTGGAGGCTCCGAGGAGCCCGTCCAACCATCAGCTGCACAAAAATACAAACCAAAGCAAAAGGAGACTAAGATTAAACTACATGGAATGAGAACACCAGAAACCTTAAAGCTGGAATATGAAAACCTGAGACCTGACACAAAGGGAAAGTCATGTGATACACGCACCGCAGGATGATCAGGGAAGTGGACGCAACAGAGGAGGAACTAATCAGAAATGAGAAGATGGGGCCAAGCAACACTAAACCCGATGAACACAGGACGGGAGCCTGTCGAGATAAAACAGGAAGTACGATAACCGAGACGAAGACTAAGCCACACAGGCATGAGGACGTGACTGACACTGGAGAGACAGGAACACCAAGCATGTGACCCACCAAAGAGTCCAAAACCAAACAGGTCAGGAAACTGGCCACAGGACCAGGATGACGGGACCATCCACTGTGTGCCAGAACCAGCAACCAGCCCACAGCGTGATGCTCCCACCACCTGACGGTGTTCTCAGGTCTGAAGGCCTCACCTTTACTCCTCCAAACATCCTGTTATTGTGACCACGCAGCTCTTTGTCCATCGTCGTTTGACCACCAGTCTTTCCTCCAGAAGGCGTTTGGCTCGTCCATGTGGACAGCTGCAGACTTCAGTCGAGCTTGGAGGTTTTGATTTTAGAGCGGGGGCGTGTTTCGGGCTCAGCACCCTCTCAGTGACGCTGGTGGGTTCTTCCTGAACATCTAACCAATGTTCAGGAAGAACCCACCAGGTAACGGGGTAACGGATTAGGTCTCCTTCCAGGCAAATGTGTGACACGTACCAAAAAGGTTGTCGTTTGAAATTGTTTAGAAATGGCTCCAAGTGACCTTCCTAACTATCTATACTTGTCCTCCTTAGATCTTCACCCAGTTCCTTTGCCTGAATATTAAATTATTCTAATATGACTGCTGTCACACAGGCCAGCTGTTATCTACCAGCTGTTGAGTATGATCATGAAATGGTTAGGCTTAGGACATTCACCACCCTTTAAAACATTTGAGTATATTTATATGTCTGAGCCTTATGCTTGTGTACACTTGTTTAAATGTGCATGTCTACAGGGAGACACCGGAGATCGTGGCTTTCTTGGACCTCCAGGTATTGATGGCGTTGTGGTGAGTACTGGATGAGATACAGGACGTATTACTGCAGTACAGCCAGCGCCGTGTCATCTTACGGTACCGTTTATATTTCCAGGGAGAGAAAGGTGACCGTGGTCCTCTGGGCGCTCCGGGAAATGTGAGTGTCTTTGCACAGTGTCACAGAAAGAGTTGCCAGATCTTCTAAAGTTAGTGCAGTGGGGGGGGCACGTATTTTTGCCACCCTAGAGTAAAGTGTAATTGCTCATCCACTACAGTAGGTGGCAGGTTTGTTTGCACCAAGCCTGCACACACAGCACAGAGCGGGAGATATGAAACCCTCAAGAAAGATGGAGACATATTTAACAGCGACGAGAAAACAAAAGGTCGAGATAACGAGACAAACGAAAGTCTCCCAAATGTGGCAAAGCATACGTAGCGCTTTGTAGTAGTAGTTTAGAGAGATGCAGTACTACTACATGCAGTTGTTAATAAAGTTATTCTTTGTTTTAAGTTGATCTATATTTTTTGTTTTTCTTTAAAGTTAATAAGGATACAATGTTACTTATAATAACAATTTCATAGACAAATAATTCTATTTATAATTGTGGGGGAGAGTGGGTGTGTGTGAAATGTTTACTTCTTACTGGGGGGGGGGCGTAACAGAAAATAATGGAGGGTGAAGTCGGTGAAGCATTGAGTCTATGAGGACGGCCTCAACTGGACATTAATTCCATAATTCTCTTCCTGTTTCCTTTTTTATAAATCAGATGTTGTGGAATAAGATATTTCTGAAAGGCCAGCCTGGTTTCCCTGGGCCCCCGGGGCCCCCGGGAGCCACTGGAGCACAAGGTAAATTTCATTGCTGTTTTTTTTAATGTGAAATTTTATATATATTATACTGTATCTTATATACTTATATTCTGTTAATATGAACGCAATGACATGAGTTGTGTTTGTAATCAGATTACATTTAGAGGATCAGACTTTTTCTCTCATCCGTTTCAGGACACATCGGTTTACCTGGAGAAAAGGGCGAGCCAGGTACACTGCTTATTCTCTCTCTCTCTGCCCCTTATGTAATCGATCATTAACCCAGAGACCAACTAGTCTGCCTGCAGCTGTGTCTGCCTCTGCTGGGGTCTCGCTCCATCCAAAACAGGCCTGTGCTGCCAAATATGAATCGCTGCTGGTGGAAATAACGGTATACCTGTTAGTTAAAGCGGACTAAAGTGTAGTGCACTGATCATCAACTGGCGGCCCGCGGGCCAAATCCGGCCCGCTGAGCCGTTCAATCCGGCCCGCGACTGGAAATCCAAAATTGTGAGAATCAAAAAGAAAATAGTGGTCCACACTTTTAAAGCAACTAAAAGTGCTCAATAAATAAAGTTGACTTAGCCTAATTGAGTTGAGGCAAAATATCTATCACTCCTAGTGGCTGACTGTGGTATAGGTGATGGGAGCCTGAATCAAATGCCTTCAGTTTTGTAATGAAATGGAAAAAGTATAAACATTAAACATAATGTTAAGCCAAATTTGATTTTTATTTGATTTTCTCCTTGGGGGTCCGGCCCCCCAAGGAGACTGTCTGGTAAAACTCTGGCCCTCTGACAAATATAGTTGATGACCCCTGATCTAGATAGTTGATATTTACTTGATGTGACTGTGAATGGACAGTGCACTGACGTCACACTGGACTGCTGTGTTTGTAATGTTTAGAACACCCCACTCTGAGGGATTATTACATTATGTTTTGTCTATCTTGATTACTTATTGCTCGCATTACCCTATTAAGGGCATCTCTGTTTCACTAGAGGAATATCATTCGCTAAAATCTTTACGTCTGTTTCATTTAAAGACAAGGTGACAGTTTCGCAGAATTCCTCTGTAACTAGGGAAACACGGCTACATTCTCTAATGTGAAGGCTGCTGTTCTATCTGTATTTCCAATAAATAATGCAAGGAATTTAGTATTTATGTAGGGACTAGACAAAAGCTGTCAAAAAGGAAATAGGTCGATCCTTGCCTTGAGGGCCTTGCTCACTTGACCTCGCTTTAACCTTGCAACGATGGCTGCTATGTCACATAGAGAGCCTGGAGATGAGATGTGAACCCTAAAGCTGACGTATCGTAATCTTTTAAGTTGAGGGGGAATATATGTCACAAACTAAGGGTTTATTACGACACAGTTTACTTGTACTGTTCTTTATAATGCACTGGAGTTTCACATTGGCGTTTGAAAGTACAGTGAGCTGTGATGATGGACTCGTGCATTATTTCACTTTTCAAAGCCGGCCTTTGGAAGAAAATCTCAGAGCCAATGCATCAGGACCCACCTGCTGTTGGGTATTGTTATTAACCAAAATTCTTGTTAAAAAAAAATGATCCAATGTAACATGGCTGAATGCTAAGCTTGTCAAAATCTGCCTCCAATGTGTTATCTGGGGGGATGGCACCTCCAGATAACAGCAATATAAGACTTATTCAACAAAGCAAGCACTACTGTGACAAGGCTGAGCCGGTGAGTTAAAGAGAGAATGGTGCTTATGTGGGTTCATCCCATCAACACAGCAGATCATGTCAAAATGTGAAAACAGTTAATTCCCCAATCCCAGTCACATCTGTGCAGACGTAGGTGGTCGCCACAAACGTTTTCTGGGTAAAAACACCAATGTTGACAACTCTAACAAGTGCAGAACATTAGCATCCATTTGTCTCATTACTGGGCGTATAGGTGTTAAATGCAAGGCACCATTAACAGTTCATCCTCTTTCATCCTCTCATGTTTTCTGTCATGATTATATTTTATTTAAAATAAGTATTGAACATGTTTTCTACATTTTCTAAAGTTGACACCACCAATTTTCACTGCATGTTGGTAACAACCCATCTAGTTCACATATGCACAGAAATCAAACTACAGATGTCCATAAATGATGTGTAATAATGAGAAATGAAACAGGGGAAAAAGTATTGAACACCCTTACAGAAATGTATTTATTTTGACAAAAGTCTTTGTTTATGATGATACTTCAAGATGCCTCCTGTGTGGAGGAGTATTGAGAAATTAGTCACATGCATTGCTCAGGTGTGATTGCCCATGCTTCCACACAAACAGTGTTCAAATCCTGAATGCTTTGCGGGCCCCTGCTATGAACGCTGAGCTATAGTTTTTTCAGAGATTTACAATTGGATTCATGTCAGGTGCTTGGCTGAGCCATGCAGACTGAGAGTTTCCTTGGCGGTGTGTTTGGGATCATTGTCTTGCTAAACTGTCCACCCTCATTTCATCCTCATCATCCTTGTAGATGGCAGCAGATATTTATCAAGAATGTCTCTGTCCATTGTTCCATTCATCTGTCCTTCAATTATTTGAAGTGCACCAGTGCCATATGCTGAAAAACAGCCCCACATCATGATGTTCCCACCTCCAAACATCCATGTTGCTATGGTGTTTTGGGGTAATACGCAGTGACCTTTGACCTGCAAACATGGTGTATATGGTGGGATGGTGTGGGACTGAACAAGCTGATATTAATTTGCACAAAGTGGTATGATTGCTTCCAAATTATTGAGAGATTGCAGCAGGTATGCATGACTTTTCATGCCTTTTGCCCCTTTCTTCACATCTTCAGTACCATTTCCCTGTATCAGTTCTCATTATTACACATGACTTTTTTATGGACTTCTATGGTTTGATTTCTTCGCATGTGTGGATTGGATTGGTTGTGAGAATTTCATGTCAATAGCACCTTAAGAATTAAATTTCCTTAGAAAATTGGTGAAGTGTTTAGTACTACAACGCTGTTTATGTTACTAACCAAAATATATTTCTACTTGCCTTCGCTGTATTGTGTCTCCGTTAAAATGACTGACAGTCAACACTTAGTACAACCCACACGGTTGTGTTTTTAACACATAACAAGATGACTGACATGTGTACACAAGCAGAAGCTTGCTGAGTACCCTGCTTTAGTCTAGCAGATATGAAGTAAAATAGGAATAAGCTGGTGTTGCCAGTAATGCTTGTTTGACATTCTCACAAAAATATATATTTACAAACCATCTGTTGACCGCTTAGCATGCTGGTGGGGTTGAACTGCTGTGTAGGGGTTTTCATAGCAACCTATGTGGGATTTGAGTAACTAAGACAGTGGATTGTGTATTGTTTTAGTAAATGCACTGGATATTTGTTAGATAATACATTATATAATTTATTTTGTACTATTAAGTCTGCCTATTAAAGTGACTGACAGAGTTTTTAGTTGTTTTTCTTTATAATATATGATAAGATTTGTTTATGAAACCCTGGCACTGACAGCTGAGTCTGACAATGGTCTGTTTTTTTCACATGCACTCCACTTTCCACCATTCTTGGTAGTGCAGTGACTGGTGCAACTTATTCTGCAAAGCATGTCTTCAGGCAAGATGTCACAAGCTCCCATCATGCCTTTACGCCATTCAGGACAGCTTTTTTTTTTTTTCAGCTGCTGTGAACTTATGGAAATCCCATGTTCATTATAGTATATGTGGTGTACTTACAGGAAAAGATGGTGAACTGGAGCTGATAGTTGTTTGCATTAACCATCAAAAAACATCTCTCATGTACGTTTTGTAGCTTTTAAAACAAAAGCTCTGAGTTTAGAAAATCTGGTCATCGGGTCAGTCTCATGCATGACTCAGCAATGTGGCGAGAAAACGTTATCTCAGCCGTAATTTCCCCGTTTCTTTCATTCGCGGGGCGGTTTAGCAGTTTTTCCAACATCTCCCACTCCTAGTCTGCCACCTCTTCAAATGTCAGAGAACGCGTGCCTGCTGCATGCCGCTGCCTCTCGGGTAGCGCTTGTGTTTTTCATCTAAAACTAATAATAACGAGACAGGCCCTCAGAGGCGCTTTGTAATTTTTCTTCTCTTTTTCTCTCTCTTTTTTTTTCTCCACAGATCACTACGTTTCTTTTTTATAGCGCCGCACATAAAATCCCTATTACAGGGCAGTCGGGGAGTACTGCCATCTCTAATTTTCACTTGGATTGTGATTTTATTCCAGTCTTTTGCCACAATATGTTCAACAAAGATTTTCTTTTCTTTCTTTTTTTTCAAAGAGCCTGTGAAAGTTTTGTTTTATTTTTTGTTTGTTTGTTTTTTTGTGGAAAGCTCAGGCTGGGAAACTTTTCCTGTTAGAGTATTTGCATAGCAAACAGAGTCAGAGGCTATCACGTCTGACTGAATTTGTGTTACGGCACCTATTTGTCTAAACTTCAGTAAACTGTGAACAAGTGGTGCCAAATCCCTTCAGGTGTCAACGAATCACTGATATGTTTGACGGTGGGTCAGTTGATGTATTTTGCTCTAAATAGAAAACGCTGGGAGTGGCAAAAGGTTTTCATTATTATAGACATCGATTTTCAATACGCGCGCTGCCGATGAGGAGAGGGTGGCGGCAATCCTCGAGTCCACTTCATGTTATTGACTGCATCACCCGGCAATACTTATTGCCTGGATCACTGCAGTCAGCAAAATGTTTTGACAAGTGATGAGATTGAGTGGGTGGAATGAGCCACTGATGGACTGACGTGAAAGAGCTGAGAGAGAAAATAAAACACTGTTGATGGCCCTTTTTTGCAGGTTGTTCTTACGTGCAAGGTTTTTCCGGATTATTTTAAGGTTTGAGTGGAAATCAATGAACTCATTGTATATCAGGAGTCCATACATCTAAAAGAAAGTGAAATTGCAAAAGCAATATTCTCGCTATGTAGCAAAGTCTCCTGTGTGATGCACTTAGCAATGACAACAAAACTAATGGTCCTCTGTATCAGTCCCAATAGGCTAGGAGTAGGCCAAACACATGAATCAAAAGCTATACTTGGAGCGTAGCTACTTCCTCGGAGTGTGAAGTACATCCTCACTTCATTACTCAAAGCCAATGAGTTGCACTCATTCATAATGTAGCCTACATTACAGGTTGATTATCTGAGACATTAATAACACATGGAGCTTGATCCAAGGTAAATATGATTGATCAAGCAAGTGAAAGCCGTTTTTCCACATAATTTGCTCTTTATATACATGTATTAAAATCCCATTTTCACTATTAATTTTTAAAGACACACATGCAGGAAGACATGATGTGAAAGTCAATCATTACCAATTATGTGTGTAGGTGAGCATGGCACACTTATGCAAAGGGCTGTGTGTGTGTGTGTGTGTGTGTGTGTGTGTGTGTGTGTGTGTGTGTGTGTGTGTGTGTGTGTGTGTGTGTGTGTGTGTGTTTATTTCTCATATAAGTGTTCACAAGTGTTGCGTGGTTGTATAGAAGAGTCCAGAAAAGAACACATTTTAAATGTAGCCCAAGCAGGCGTGTGGCAGCAGAAACCCTCAGAGAGAAAGATTGAACACAACAGAGCACAGAGCGCATCTCGGGGCAGCTCGTCCGTCTTCATTGTGTCACCCTGGAAAAGCAGACCATACAGTTTTTAGTTAAACTGTGTGTCTTAAAGACACAAAGACCTGAATTTTTTAGCTCCTAAATTCAGATAAAACTGAGGTTATTGCAGTCAGCCCAAAAAATCCTAAAAACATGGTCTCTATAACCCAATACTTAATCTGGGTGGCATTACCTTTGCCTCCAGTAACACTGTGAGGAATCACAGAGTCATTTTTAAACAGGATATGTCTTTCAGTGCACATATTAAACAAATATGTAGTACTGCTTTTTTGAATTTGTGTAATATCTCTAAAATTAGAAACATTCATAGCTCAGCATGATGCTGAAAAACTAGTTCATGTATTTATTACTTCTAAGCTGGGCTATTGTAATTCATTATTATCAGGATGTCCTACAAATTCCCTGAAAAGCTTCCAGTTGACAAGGACTAGAAAGAGAGAGCACATTTATTCCATATTGGCTTCTCTTCACTGACTTCCTTTTAAATACAGAACTGAATTTAAAACCTATCTCTTCACATACAAGGTCCTGAATAATCAGGCCCCATCTTATCTTCATGGTGCCATGTCAACCCATTAGAACACTTCGATCTCAGACTGCAGGCTTACTTGTTGTTTCAAAGTATTTAAAAGTAGAATGGTTTTCAGGCCCCTCTTCTGTGTAATCATCTCCCAGTTTAGATTCAGGAGACAGACACCCTCTCTACTTTCAAAAATAGACATAAATCTTTCCTTTTTGATAAAGGTTGTAGTTAGGGCTGGGTTCCTCCTTAGTTATGCTGTAATGGGCCTAGGCTGCTGGGGGCTAGAGTCACGCACCTCTTTTCACTCTCTGTGTTTTTATAGTCCACTTTGCACTTAATCATAGTTAACATTAAACTCTTGCTGTCTTCCACAGCGTGTCTCTTATCCTGTTTTCCACCCAGCCGGTAGATGGCTGCCCCTTCCTGAGCCTGGTTCTGCTTGGGGTTTCTTCCCGTTAAAAGGGAGTTTTTTCTTCCAACTTTTGCCAAGTGCTTGTCCATAGGATTGTCTGATTGTTGTGGTTTTCTCCCTATTATTGGAGTGTCTTGAGGCAACTGTTGTTGTAATTTGGCACTATATAATTAAAATCAGTTCAGAACTGAACTGACGAGCTCACGCATGCTCATGGTGGTATTTGAGAGGGCAGTATGGGTGCAGTGGTTAGCCTAACATCAAGTTAGTGCCAGGGTTTCATAAACAATCTACTTTCTGTGTGTAGTTTTCACATTGTCCTCATACCTGCGTGGGTTCACTCCAAGTACTTTGGCTTCCTCCCACAGTTCAAAGACATGCAGTTATTATGGTTAGGTTAATTGGTCATTCTAAATTGCTCATAGGTGCGAATGTGATTGTGAATGGTTGTCTCTCTGTGTTAGCCCCGTGACAAACTGGCAACCTGTTCTAGGTGTACCCTGCCTCTCACCCTGTGGTAACTGGGATAGGCTCCAGATCCCCGCAACCCTGGATTGGATAAGTGGACTGAATTGAATTGTTTAAAGTCACATTACAAAATGAAGCCGATGTCATGTAGACAAGCCAAGAAAATTCTAAAGAACACCTTATACTGTACATAGCCTCAACTTTACCTGCAGTGCAGCTCATTCTGTCTTGTTTGCTCATGCTGTTGACATTCCTCTCTTGCCAGGCAGCTCTAACAAATATAAGCTAACTGATGCAATAGAAAAACCTTTTAAGGTTTTTTTTCCTTTCTCTTTTTTCTTCCTTTCATGCAGTTACACACTAATGGATCTATTTTCCAGATAAGAGCATATCTTACCTAATGTCTCATACGGGATTAATAAACAATTTATGACTATCACTCTTTAAAAAAAAAAAAATGATAGGCAAGTTTTCATACAGGATGTGAAAACTCTGTGCATTGTTGCACGTGTGTGTTTGCATATGTTTGGTTTTATTTATTAAAATATAAGAAGACATGTCAGTTAATGCTTGCAGTGCCGTGGTCCATTAACTGACAAGTTTTTTTTTTCTGTATACATATATGGACATCTATGTATATATGGACAGCTAATCTTAAACAAATTGAGTTGCGTTGCATTTACAAATAAATCCCCAATTACCTTTGCAAATGTCTTTTATGAGAGGATAAATCCTTTGAAATTGGATGCGAGATTCCTCCAGCGATGGAAACTAGCCATGTTTGCAAATAGTTAATAAAATGTTCCGGTGGTTTAAAAGCCTACAGGGCATGACGTTGGAGCGCTCATAGTTTCTGACGATTCCTATCTGCGAAATAACCATATTATTGATACTCTTTAATATCTCTCAGACGTGGCGATAACAGATCCAGCAGGAAGCTCGTGGAGAGAGAGAGAGCAGAGATTAGATCTCAGCTGGCAGCCCCCTGTGCAACTTTTACACACAATCGGCTGACTGGATCACCGCCAAGATGCTGCAAAGAATCGAGCAGAATTGGAAAGTGGTGAAACATTTGGTGCTGGAGAGTGTTGTGTGTGTCCGTGTGTGTGCGTGTGTGAGTCTCTAGGTGAGTGCAGAGGATGCATGTGATCTTCCCATTTCTGGAGGATGATTTCTGTTTTTGTGACTCCCACTTTCCCTGGCCATCTGTTGCTCTGTTCCTTCTCTCATCTATATGGATAACAAGACATGCATTAGAATACCTGATACAACAGGCCTCAGATGGTGACTGTGCACTAACAAGGTGGTACAGATTGCAGGGAGGTTCGTCGAGGTTACGCTCCGCTGAGGTTAAAGGCCATAATTGGGACTGCTGAGCTACAGCAGCATGGTGGACTTGTGGTGCGGTTGTGGACTGAAGACATGCAAATAGGTCATGTTTGACTTGTTTTTGCAAACAGTAAATATGGCCACCTTTTAAACAGGTCAACTATAAGGTCACACTCTTAGTGGCTGTTTGGTGAAGACACTGGAGAGGCAGTCCAAGCCATGAGAGGAGAATGTAGTTGCAATGCTTCAAAACAAAGCGAGATAGATGAAAAAATAAAGAGAGGGGAAGGAAATGTTGTTGAGGGGCTATTCCTCAGTGGAGCCTCCAGTGGTAAAATAGAATGAGAGGCCAAGGGGTGGGCTGAGAGAAGCAGTCCCTCAGGATGCTATGCTAAAATGGAGAAGTGCTGTTGTATGTCCTGAGGGAAAAGCTGTCCACATCCAGATGTTGTGAGGAACAGTTGATGTCTGACGCCTGGAGGGAGAGTAGCGATCGTAGACGATGTGCGAGCACATACACAAGCGCACACTTAACGTCTGTATGTGTTAGTCACGGATTCACGCTAAATATTTCAAAGGGCCAAGAGAGAAAACAAAGGGAAAATGGGTATCAGAATCTGGAGCAGCAGTCCCACAAGAGACACCCAAGGAGCCCCCTTCTCCCAGTTACAACAGAAATAAAAATCGTTTGATCTCCGCCGCTCCTGCTTCCATTGTTATCTGCTGCAAAACCTCCACCCGCCCAACTCTAATCATTGTAACACTGTGATCGTGTTGAGGCCAACAGATACTCGCAGATAAATAGGCAGAATTAAACAACTTTTTCTTCTTCTTTTTTTTTCTCTCTCGTGCAACCTGCAAAATTCTTGATACCACTGGGACTCAGCTAATTTGTAGCATTTTTAAACACCTTCCCACTTTAATTAGCACTTTCTGGAGAACAACCTTACCCCAGCACGGCAGCCGCACCTGATTCAGCCTAGCTCGGTCTGGCCACGTCATCCTCCCCACGGGAATCTCGTTAAGCCAAATAAACCTATTATAAGGTAAATAAATGTGTGGTGTTTCTCGTGTTCACGGTGCAGCTTTGATGGTGTTTGTGCTGCAACTGGATAAAGATCCACCGTATTGTTCCACATGACAAAACATAACAGCTTTTGAGAGGCAGAGCGACCGAGGTGTTTTCTTTTTTTTCTTTCTTTTTTTTTTTAAGTACAATCTGTCCATGTTGGATGAGACCGAGAAGTGTGAAAGTTGACATGAAACTAAGGCTTTTCATAACACCAGCTGCATGTTTGGTTTGGCTCTTTCAATCTAACTCTGGAATGAGTTCATATTTATCTTATTTGATTGGCTGATTCATTCATTCATTCCTTATAGCACTAAAAAGTAATCATAAAAGATCAATGTTTGAACATTTCTTGACAAGAAAACATGCAAAGCAACAGCAACATAAATTAGCCACAATCCTCAATTTGTTAAGTAATGTTTTACATCTTAACTGTAAAAGAATACTTAGATGGAATATTTTTTGTATTACATTTTTTAATTTTGTAGCGCAGCATCTAAAGTTTTGTGGCTTTCCCTTGAAATAACATATGACAAATCACGTTTGTGGGATTTGTCATAACTTTTGACCACTTTCAAAAAGTAAATACTTACAGTTCTCCCTAAATGTAGTGAAACCTTCATTTTTTTTTTCAATGGCTAACACATTCTAAAGACAATTTAAATTCAACATCCTTAAGATTTTTTTCCACTAACTATTACAGTAGAACAATCTGCATAAAGAAAAGGTCCCAAGGAACGGGGAAAAGTAAAGGACCTAAAATAGATCCTTGTGGTACACCACGGGTAACATTTCCTACCTTGTAGAATAATTGTTTCATTCCATGTACTTCTTTCTTTCTCGGAGATGAGACTTAAAGCACATTACACATATATCATATAAGCCAATATCTTCTAGGTTTGTTTCTAACATAGCATGTATAGAATGATCCACGGTATGAAAGGCCTTTTGCAGCTAAATCAATACAGCACCAGTGTTATGTTTTTATTGGAAACTGATAATAATCTGCATCGGCTAGAACATTTCATCCACAGCAAACCAGTCAAAGTCACTTAATCAATGCAACACTCTAGATATTGACCAGGCCTTTAGTTTAGACTGCTTCCTAATGGGTCTGGACACCTTTGTTTGCTGTACTTTGCAACACTGCTGTTGTTCATCCTTGATGCCAAACATCCTTATTGGTTTCTGGTCACACACAGACACTCACACACGCACTCTGCAGCATCCTCTTTAGCTGGTCATTTCCTTATCACCACAAAGCTTGAACCAACCCATTCATTAGCATCGATTTCCTTTTGGATGACCACAAAATGGTCCTCTGTCCATCCCTTCACCCACTTATCTCTGTATTCTCTGTTCCCATTTTCCTCCTGGTTCTCTCCTGGCCTTAACTGCTCTATTTCTCCTCTGGCTCAAAAGGGTTCTTTTCTTTCTAGACCCTATACAGTAGAGGCAAAGACTTCTTAATTGCTCACAGCAGTTGGAGGTTATCAGCTGACCAGCAGTGAACGCCTGAATAATAAGTTGAGCAAAACAAAGGTGTGGTGGGAAAAAAAAGCTTTATCCGGGACTGGAACTGCTGCTTTCTTTGCAGAGAGGATGAAGACGGAGGCGAGGAGATTAGATGAAGTGGTTGCAGGTTTAGAGGTGACTCATAAATAGGGTAAATAGTAGCAAAGGCAGTTGGCAGGCTGATTACGGTCTCTAAAAGGTTGCCCTAAGCATGCCTCTGGCTGCCCTTTTTATGGTGATTCCAGCATTTCCATAACATAACTTCTGATGGTTGCACGTCTCTCTCACACACACACCAACACACATGCACTTCCAGCTTGACTATACACAAAGCTCAAAGTTAGCTCTGCACTGGATGGTGCGTCAATGAGTATATTGATTTTTTTTTCTTTTTTTTTAAGCAGCATGTTGTTTTTCCAAGTGACCTTGCCTTTGCAGACAGAAACCTTTAAACATTTTTAGCTGGAAAGACTAATTATGTGCAGTGTTGGTCACCCAAGAAATATAAACCCACCTGTTTTATTCAGTTTTCAACATCCCCACGAGAATCACCGTGCATTTCACTTCATGATTTTAAATTCAGGTGTCATCAATCACTGTGGAAAAATATTTAAAGTATACTTAAGGATTAGTGAACTAGAAATAGTCCAGTTGAGAGAGGTTTTCACTCTCTTTTTCCTGTTGCAGTTGTAGGCTCCTTTCACACATGCACAAAGTCCTTTAAGTCCACATGTTATTGCCTGCAGCTACACTAACTTGGAGCCTGAACTTATTATGCCTTCTCCCTTCTCTGAATTTTGGTGCACTCAGCCTGTGAATGGAGAGGGGGAATGAGCTCATTCTACCTGCGTCAGCACAAGGAACGGTTATGCTGCAGACGGCTCGGTGAAGAAAGTGTAATAAGGAAGCCCGGGTCTTTCTGTGGCAGAGGTGGCCGCCCGCACTCAAGAAAGGTTTCACCCTCTCGACCAAACGAGAGTGATGTGATTTAAGCCCGTCGCTGCAGGTGAACTCTGCAAGAACAGAATTATATTGTTTAACTCCCCCCCCCCCCATGTAAAACTGCTTCAGGGCACTCTGTCCTCTCTCAAACCAAAACAAGCAAAACCGATGCACATCTCTCTCTTGTCACTCTTATTTTTATTTTATTTTTTATCTTCCCTTCATTCTGCTCACTGAAAAGCACCAATCTGAAATTCAAGCTCTGGAAAAATGTGCCTATGTTCCTAGACAAATGTAAAAAAAAATAAAATAAAAAGCTCTGGGTTTTCTTTTTGCAAGATTTTTGACAAGTGCAGAAGAAATAAATAACGTGACAGTTCAGTTTTCTGAGGAATGGGCTTTGCGTGTTGAACCGCTTTTGACATTGGGGGCAAAAGAGAAGGGAAAGAATAGGCGAAAGATGGCAAGATATGGTGTTTTTCTGATCCTTGAAAGAGGATGGGTTTCATTACCTGAGAGACTTCAGCGGGGGATGTCTCCTTTTTTCTTTTTTTTTCTTTTTTGGTGCTTGTCAGTGTTGTGGCGCTGCTATGCACTCCTGTGTTTTCAGCCACTCTGGGATTTCTGTAGAACCAGCAGGAGCCAAGACAGCCCAGAAATCAGCTGTGACGGATGGCTATGTCTCTCTGAGAGGCTGGAGGGGTCTCCGGGGTTCG
>VURO01016478.1:25052-38102 GCA_015108175.1 Pelvicachromis taeniatus
TCACAACTAAAAAAAAAAAAAATACAAAAAACAGAACAAACAAAAAAAAAAAAAAAAAACAAAAAAAAAAAAAAAAAAAAAAAAAAAAATCAAAAAAAAAACAAAAAAAAAAAAAATAATAACAATAATAATCAAGATGTATAAAAAGATAATACAGTCATGTTGCCCCTTGTTTCCACTTTGCCTTAACTCACCTGCATGGTAAAGGTCCTTCATAATGCATATATGCATTACTGCTACTGTCACGTAGGAAGTGCAAAAACAATTTGAATTTTATGTAACCTCAGTCTGCAGCATTTGACTTTATGTCCACCAGTCTAGTACAGTCAGGAATTAAACACACTGGAATGTAGCCTGTGTGCATTTATATAATTTGTCTCAACTGTTACAGAGTTTTTGGAGTTGACCCCTCTATTTTGTTAGACCCAACTTTTTCTATTTTGCATCTACAAAAGGCTTCAAGGAGAGACCAGCTGCATGTCAATAGTGTAGAAGGCCACTGAGTTTCGCCCTCTTTTGGGGGAATGCATAAAGAAAACCCTCTGTGCAAGGTTAAACTTCACACTCGCTGTAAACCTATTGGCTCATCTCTCATCTGTAATAAATGCATCTATATTTTATACTATTCCGCTGTATCTCTTGAATTATTTTTTCTACTCGAGGACAAACCTGTTCTCCCCGATATTTCCATACCTGTTATCCATACATATGCTGTGTATAATGAATTCATAGTAAAATACTGGTTTAATAACCTATTACTTAACTTAATGTAAGTTATGTGCATTAAGAAACATTCAAACAGCTCGGTACCAAAGTAATTTGTAAATCACTGTCACCTAGGTAACATAGCATTGCCCATGCTGAAATATTACCCTATAATATATTTATTGTTATGAGTCATGTATTTTTAAAGCCTTCCCCTAAAGCATGGGCTAACTGAGAAATCTGTGCATGCAGCAAGACAGGGTATGGGAACAACCTGTGTGTACCCACAGTTTATCAATTATCTGTCAGGCTCTAGAGCAACACTTGTCCACATGGGCACATCCTTTATTAGTATGAACTGAAATACAACAAGGAACAGCAGGCCTACGTGTTGCATAACTAAGTGTCCCAGATTAGCTCAGCCTGTGTTAGTTAAACATTTACTACCAATTAGCACAACCTCACCTAAAGATAAAAATATATATCCTTTTTATCTAACTTACTCTGGGTAAGTTCAGCTATTTGATTTTAATATCAGTTTTCCACATTTAGCACTCCTTTCTAATTCTAAAAACTGAAAGAACAGCTGTTGATCTGTCCTTGATCTTCATAGATGAGTCCAAAAAGAAGTTTTTTATTTAATTTTCTAATAAACGGCACTTGTACATTATGTGAACAGGCCAGGTAAGAGTCTTGTTATCTGGATTGTTGCCCGCATGAAATGTGCAAAGTGTACATGAGGAAATATGCTGCCTGTAACCTTTTAGACACTATTAAAATTTAACTTAATTCAATTTCAAAATCTGATAGGTGTACCCACATTTGCACCTTTGTGAAAATTTGTCAGCCGTGCAAGCTTACTCATTAAACAGAAGTATGCACTAAGCCTGAGTGTGCATAAAGTGTTTCTGGCATGAGGCCTCAACAAAGGAACTGCAGACATGGTTTAGTTTGGTGTTGTGTCTGTGGAGCCAAAATAATCCTCCCGGTTAGGTCCAGAGACGAGGCCATTTGGTGGTAATGTGCATGTGTGGCTGTTAATTCAATGAATTATCTGTAACTACACACCACACCAATGCATAGCTATACATCCAGTGTTTTTAGGTAAGCCACATTTATACTTATACCCGTGTATACAATGTTTGCCTTGGCTGGTAATTATGGTTGTGCAATGACAAAAGATGCTGTAATGATGTAAAATAAATACTGCAGTTCATGTTGTGACAACAGAAAATTAAGTATCATGCAGTTTGATTAAATGTTCACTAGATGGCGGTGTTTTAATACACAAACAGACACGACATTATTCCTAACCAATCACATGTGAGTCATACTGAATGAATGCCTGTAGTTTCTGCAGTGATAGAACTAAAACATAATCTATTCACTTCCATCAAGTGTAATTCTTACTGGTTAAAGAGTGTGGCCGCAGTATTAGTCAGTGCTACTTTAAGCATTTTGACATAAAGTTCAATAATGAGCCCTCTTGCACAGTGTGCTCATTATAAGATAAATTCAACAAAGTGTGTAATATAGCTGTTCCGTGTAATGATATCATTATTATTGTAAAGTACTGAGACACTATAAAATCTCTGCTATAAATATGTAATACATGTGACTATTAAGAGTTATCCTTTAACTAATTGGCAACTGAAGAAGCCCCATTTATATCCCTACACGAATATTGTCATGAATTGTGTCAACACAGAGACATATGGCTGGCTGTTTTTCTTCCTGTGCTTGATTAAGTTCTCCATTGGATGCAGAGCTAAGGACATGATAATTAAAAGTAATCTGTAAGAAACAGACGCTTCTAACATGACGCTCCCGCTGAGAAATTCAATAAACTGAGGATAGCACACATGCAGAGACACCAAGATGTCCAAGTAGTCAGCTTTTCCTAAATTTTGATTTATTTTCCAAGGATGCTCCGCCTTTCCGGTGTAACAGACGGTATCTCAGAATTTGTTTCAGATTTTTTTGATTAGAACCTTATAACTGATGTGTTAATAAATTGTGTATTTTATTAATTATTGTAATCGTTTGTATTATTATATAGTGTTATCACAGTGGTTTCAAAGTTTAGTATGAAAGTAGGTTTTTTCATGTATCACAGCTGATAAACGACAAGATCAACTGTTTTTAGATGACAATACTGCAATATGAAATTACTTTTTATAGACTATATTATTTATTTAAATAATAGTGTATGAAACCCACACTAAAATCGTTTCCTGACTCTAATCAAACAGCAGTACTGGTAGTAAACCTAATAAAACAGTTAGCGAAAGCAAAAGTAAACAAAGACTCAAAAGCAAACCAAACTGAGTGAAATAGGAGATAAAACAAACACTACCGCCACCCTCCTTGCTATCTTATAACTTCTTCTTTTGGCTGCTCCCTGTTTGGATCATTACAGCCAATCATCTGCATCTATCTCACAGTGTCCCTAGCATCCTTCTCTGTCACACCAGCCTTCTGAATGTCCTCTTTCTCTGCAACCACTAATGCTCTCTGTGGTCTTCCTCTTTTTCTCCTACCTGGCAGCCCTACATTCAACATACTTTGCCCTATCTCAGCCTGAGCTGTCCTGATGTTCTCATTCTAATCCTGTCCTTTCTGGTCACTCTCTGTGAAAACCTTAGCATCTTTACCTGGAAGTCTTCACTTTCCCACCTACAGGTCTGTCTGCAGTCTTTTTGCTAGCACCACTGTTTACAAAACATACATGATAGCAGGCTTCAACTCCTTGCAAAGTGCTTTTCCACCTCCCTTCCTCTCATTCACAGCGATGTATTCCATCTTGTTTCCAAAGACTTTCAATCCTTATTTCTCCAGAGCATACCTCTATCTTTTCTACTTGCTCCCTAATCTGCCTGCAGATCACTGCCTGACCTCCTTTGTTTACATCACTGCTGCAAAGAAGACTGGGCTCAGAGCAGACCCCCACTGTAATCCCACCTTTACCATAAACCAATCAGTCACTCCCACCACACACCTCGCCATCCTCTTACATGTCCTGAAGCAGCCTTAACCTCCTAAGACCCGAACTCGTTCATGGCATGCATTTTTAATTTCTCTTTGATATTTGGGCTGATTGGGACCTGATGAATGTAGAAACAAAGAATTACCAGATTTTTATTTTTTTTTACCCGATTTTTGCTTCTGAGAAAAAGAGAGTCACATATGAGGACATTCTTTTTAAATTTTGATCAAACAGTGGCAGTATAATGTCCTCGTGAAAAGATTTCAGGCCCTTGTAGAGCAAAATGTTGTATTTTGGTTTAAACAACCCAAAATGTGATGTCCACATATGTGGACGCCCAGGTCCTAGGAGGTTAAATACTGCTCTGCCCCTCCTGACTTCCTCATATGCCACCTCCCTTAAAGCAAAAATTGAATATCACTCCTGCAGTGCTCTTTCTCAGCATGAAACCATTCCGATACTTCAAGAACCCTTTCCCATCGCTGCATGGCGTGGCTGATCAACTTTATCTTTCTGTGGTCACTACAGCCCTTTAAAAATTGGTACCAGTGCACTTTATCTCCACTCACTTGCCAAGACTGTGTTAGGCAGATTGGTTAAAAAGTCCACTGCCTTCTCTACCAGACATCACCATACCGCCACAGCTATGTCATGTGGACCAACCACCTTTCCAGTCTGCATCCTCTTCCTAGCTGCCCTGAGTTCCACCTTAATAATCCTCTACACGCCCTTATTTATCTTTTCTTGGATCTGCCCTCCGCACTCTCACATTTTCTTCATTCATCACCTCCTCTAAGTATTTCCATCTTTGCAACCTCTCTTTGAACTGCAAACTACTCAAAGTATATTTTAGAACATAACAAAAGGAACCACCAGCCACCTCTGTAACGTGTACTTTTATCTTAAAATAACAAAAAATAATAATAACGCACCTGCTTTAAACCTTTAAACTTTCTTCTGTAGCCAGCCATAGATGGCAGGAACTGCAGGAACTGCAGCCCTGGAGGTCATTGCTTGCAGTAACCACACAAGGTCTGTAGGGAATCTGTGGGAAAACCCACTTATAAATGAGTTATCAAACATTTACAGCTGCAGACAACAAAGCTGCTTTCTTATGAAATTGGCAAACGCAGGACCAATTTATTAATGACCTCTAAGCAGTAAGAATTTCACAAACTTCTGGCTGTGCACTCAGCACAGCACACCACATAGTTAACAAGTAAACATGGTGTTGCTTTTGCCGAAGTACTCCACTGGCATTTCCAAACCCATACAAGTTAGAAAAAGCAGACACATTACACATTTGTCAGATATATTATTTTATATGAATTTCACACTCTGACACTGACTGTATTTGTGCCAGTAGTCTGTTCAGATCATCGGTCTGCCATTCACTGGAGTAGATTAAAGAAACAGGCTCAGGCTTGAGGCTATATATAACCTATGTAAAGATGGCCGTGAGCAAAATGGCATGTTGTGACATTCACAGAATTTAACATTTACCACTAATAGCACATCATCTTCATCTCAGTATGGTACGCATCACATTTTTTGGCACATATTTATGGATAAAATTTAAAAGGATACAATTCATTTTAATATATTCTGAGATAAGAAGTTTCTCATCAGTTGTGGGTGAAAAGGGGCTATTTATGTTGTTCTTTGCCTGATTTTAAATTTCCGGGAGGAGCACTGTACTGTACTGCCCTGTTATAAAATCCATTTGGGCTCTCTGAATATGTATAGGTTTCCCAGAACATGTCAAAATTAAGTCATTTCTTTTAACCTTGTTATCTGTATACTGTAGATACTACTGTGGCACATTCTAATAAGGGGGAAAGAGTCGGGTGAATACATTGTAGGTAGGAGGAATATATTAGTCACACGCAGTTTAGTAATGGAATGGGAGGGAGAACTCCAGATCTGCTTCCCAAAGCACAAAGTCTGCTCTTAATTTAGAATAATGCATTCACATTAAAATTCTTTCTGTAAAGCTTTGCTTTAAGAAAAGCTAAATGTTTTATTAATGCTGTATTAAATTATATCCTATCACAGTCGACCAAGATGGAAGGCTGAGCTTTTATATTTCATACATGTAGCACATAAAGCAACATGAATCCAGTTGTCAAATTCAACCCAGTTTTTTTGGCTATTTACTTTCTACTTTCTACCGAAGAAGAGGAACATTGCACGTATTTCCCAAAGCTAAATAAATCTGTGTTGGCCAAGATGAGAAAAAAAAACCTCCAGTTCTGTGGCAAATAGAAAACAGCAGTATGATAAACAGTGATATGGGGGTGGAAAAAAAAAACAAACCTTACATAGATTTGTGAAAAGGAAAATATATTCAGTTTGAACTCACTGCTGTTGAGCTGCACATGATGCAAAGCTGGTTATACTTTTTCTTTATTCTGTCTTTAAAACTTTATGTAAACTTTTATTTAACAGTTATCAATGTATGCTAGCTAACTTAAATGTATGAGCTTATGTCAATAAAATATCTTAACGTATAAACTTACCTGATGCTTAAGCAGGGTAAGAGGTCAGGCTGCTGGCCTTCCAGTACAGTGGTATAAAGTCTGAAAGCATGAAAGAGTCAAACAACATCTAGACACCTAGACTGAGTGAAATGCAATGTTAGTCAAACAGAAACAAGCAAATATAGTAAGTGACCATCATCATCATCAATGGGTTCGGGCCGCTGTGGTACAGCTCGCTGCTGGCATGTCACTGCCGTCCCCTGTAGCTTCTGCACCGTGGTTGCTGGGTGACCCCCCCACTCCGTCTCGAGCTCTCCTCAGTTCTTTCCAGGTCCTCCTCGGGCTCTCGCAACCTAGATGTCTGGGGCCTGGATCTCCTCCATGCCTGCTTCATGTCCTGTGGGGCAGGGCTATGGCTCCCCACACCTACTCACACACATAGGTGTACAGGCGGGTGCTCACGGACACACCCTGTCTTAGTTGGCTGCTGACTCTAAACATATCATGCGTTGTCGATGCATTGTGTGCTGCTCAGTAAGATTCAGTATTTATTATTTACTGTTACCTATTCTTATGTTGGTTGTTGCTGTAGTTTTCCTACTGTGCTGTTTTCCTTTTGCTAGTTTTTTTTCAGCAGGTGATGAAGCTGATTTTCAGTGTCTTTTCACTCTTTCCCACCTCTTCTCTATTTTTCTTTCCCTCTCCTTCAGTTAACTCTCTTCCCAACTTCTCTTTTCTTCATATTTCTCATTCCCGTCTCAGAGTCCTGTCCATTCTGATTGTAATAACTTAAAATTAAAATAAATAATAAAGATCGAATAAACTATGACAATCAAGTGGACCAGTATAGCAAAAGGTCCACTTGACAAAGTAAATCTGTTGGGCATTTTTCTTGGCCTTTAGACAATAACTCTGATGGCTACAGTGCCTGACAGAACAGGCAAAAAAAAAAACTAAAACCAAAAATAAAAACACAATGACGAAAGAAAGGTCGTACTCACAAAGAAGTTACAAGAAATACACACACATCCACTGAGGAGTCCCCAGTGATACTGCATAGGATGTTTTGAGTGTGTTATAAGACAGAGTTGAGCACTTTGATGGCATTTGACAGAGGCTTTTCTGTTGTCTGGAGGCGCAGTCTTTTATTGATCTGTAGCATCCTTCAGAGGGCAAGTGAGTGAAGAGGCGGCGCCCAGGATAAGAAGAGTCCTTAATGATGTTTGGGGTCTGACATGAGCACCGGCATTCTGTAGATCTCCTCAAGTGCAGTGTGAGTGAGTGTTGTTGGTTGTCTGTGCCAATTGGATGGTTTTCTTAAGAGCCTTTTTGTCAGCCTTATTGTAGCTGAAATACCACACCAAAACTCCATAGCTGAGTGCACTATCCACTGAGTTACAGCATAAGGACACCAGCAGCTGTTTGGACAGTTTGGCTTTCCTAAACATCCTTAAGAAGCCACCTCTGAGCCTTCTTCACCAGAGAGGCTGTATTTATATTCTATGTGATGTCCTGAGTTGATGTGTGTGTGCCAAAAAATTTAAAGTTGGACACTCTCTCCAGTGTCTCCACCCGTGTGTAATGTGACAAGTTCCTCCTTCTGTCTCCTGAAGCTGAGGATCAGCTTTTTTCTTTTAGAGGTATTGAGTGCCAGGTAATTGATGGAGCACCACACTGACAGTTCATTCCTGTAAACAAACGCATCAGCATTGTGTATTAATCTAACCACACTAACACGGTCATCTATAAACTTGATGACCGTGTTAGTGATGTGGGTTGGTGTGCAGTCACATATATCCCAAAGGGGCTCTATTGGATTGAGATCTGGTGACTGTGAAGGTCATTTGAGTACACCAAACTTATTTTTTGTTCAAAAAAACAAATTGAGATGATTTGAGCTTTGTGATGTCCATCCTGCATCTATCAGAAGATGGGCACACTGTGGTCATAAATAGATGGACATGGCCAGGAACAATACTCAAGTAGGCTGTGATTTTAAGTACCAAGAGATCCACACCATTCTCACAAGTAGCAGCCTGAACCATTGATACAGGGCACGATGGCTCTATGCTTTCATGTTGCTTATAGCAAATTCTGAGCCTTAAATTAAAACAATGTACTCAATGTTACAGCAGACATTGAGACTCATTAGACCAGGCAACATATTTCCAGTCGTGTCAGAACTGTGCTCTGGATTTTCTGTCCATTTTTCATCTGACCTCTGACACCAATCAGGCATTTTTACTCAGAGAACTGCCAATCACAGGATATTTTCCCTTTCTCTAAACTCTACAGATGGTTGTGTGGGAAAATCCCAGGAGATCAGTTGTTTCTGAAATACCCGTCTGGCACCAACAAGCATTAAAAGTTGTTAAAAGTCACTTTAATGACCCATTTTGATTCTCAGTTTGTAATTTAGCAGGTCATCTTGGCTGTGCCTACATGCTTGCACTGAGTTACTGTCATGTTTTTTGCTTATTAGATATTTGCATGAATATGTAGTTGAACAGATACCTAACAAAGCCACTGGTGAGCATAGACATACACATATAAGCACATATGTCTCTTGTGTTACACCCTTTGGAGGAGTAATGCACAACATCAGATGTTCGAACAATCTAAACTATGTACGTTTGTGTTTTAGAACAACTAAATCAAATTTTTGGTCAGTTTTGACAGCCATAATGGATAATGACAGCTATGTTCGCAGGTTCAAACAAACCCCACAGTGTTTCAGAAACGTGGTGCATTCCTTGAATTGTAGAGTCAGTGCACATCTGATGTCATCTAATGGTTACGCCTTTTTTAATCAAGTGAAAGCGAAAAGTCATTCATCCTACAAGCCACCAAGGTTGTTAAGAATTTGGTTTCTAATCTCGCTTCATTTATTTATTTATACTGGAGACAGGTGTGATTCATAAACACAGTTTGAACAACAGAACATGAACAGATCTGTCTCCATACAAACATCAGCTTAAGACAAAAAATAAGGTTTCAGGACTTGCGGCTCCTCTTTGTACACTACACTAACCTCCCGAAGCCTTAAGAATGAGCATGTGGATTTCCTACGTGCCCTCTTGTAAACATGCTGGTATTATACCATTTAGACTGCACTTTAACTAAAGATTGGATCTGTCACACACAGCCAAAGTGATGCAGCACATGTAAGCTGTGAACTGGCGTTGCAGGGTTACATAGAAGGGAGGGAAGAATAATGCCTCAGTGCCTGACTGAGTAAGCCCACACTAGAAAGTGATTGCTTTCTTCCTCTCCTCAGCACCTCCTCTTCTTCAACCTTTGCAACTCCCCTCTCTCCTCGTGCTCCTCCCATTTCCCTGCCCCTGTGTACCTCATAAATCTTCATCTGCAGTACATGTGCTCCATGTAACTCCAACACATCCACTTTCACAGCAAGTGAGAACACCAATGAGAGAAAGTCAGAATGAGATTGGAGACGCTAGACAAGGTAATAAAAGCAGCTCATTTCTTCTCCCGTACCTTTCTCCTGGCTCTGTTTGCTCGCTCGCTCCTCGCTCGCTCACTCCCCGCGCTGCTACACAGACTCCGTCATCTAAACACACTTAGTGAGGCGTGCTGGCTCGCTCACTCTACAGCCACACAATCTGGATCAAGCGTTCAAGATGCAGCAGCAAGGAAAGATGTCTTCTGATTGCCTGTCAGGTAAAGGCAAGAATAAGATCTGTGTTTCTCTGCCTTCCTTCCCATTTCTTGTCATCACTATCCATCCTGTTTCCTCTCCTTACTTCAGTGTTAAAATTCTGGCTTCTTTCTCCAGTTCTCTCCCTCTCTGTATCCATCTGTGCACTTTCTGTTTGTGTATTTCTTTGCCTCGTATGCATGCCCATGAGTGCAAGTGTTGTGTTAAAAGAGGTGATAACCATGTTGATTGTAACTGTAAATTACATAGTGTGTGTGTATGTGTGGGGTTTTTTTTCCATATGGCAGTGCTGAGAGAGTACATTAAGGTGGAGTTGCTCGTGCTACTATGACTACATCACTGAGAAAGTAGATACAGACTAGAAAATATTGCATTCTTCTGACCTACATATAATGACAAGGCTTGTGCTACATTTTCCTTCAACTTACAGTGTTTAATGGGTTGCGGCTGTTAGCCAGAAAGTGTTGTTTGAGCTTGCTCCTATAGAGTGACAACATAATTTGCATGCAGGTCGTATGTGAATTTTAAACCACGAAAGATCAAAGCAAGTAGCTCAGGCTGAGGAAGAGTGCATTTCCATTTGCTGTGCTTGGTCTGTGGAGGTTGATAGCTGTCCTCGGTGATGAGGGTGATCCTGCTGGGTATTGAGTTGGGAACTAGACTGTTCGCACTCATTGGCGGTTTGTTGTGTAATCTATTTGATTAGAGCCAGAGGGATGAATTCGTCCTCAATGAAGTCCACTTTGATTTATTGTACAATGAAAGGTTTGATAACGCTGTAAATGTGTCACGGGAAACTCAGCATCAACCTAATTAAGACTACTTAGTGAGAACAAGAAGTTTTTAAAAAAAAAAAAACTTGCAATGTGTAGAGAACAAATTGAAACTATAAATGTAAACAGGACCAAGATATTAAAAAAATCTGATGGATAAACCAAATGCGCCAAAAACAAATATAATTTGGCACTGATTGAATTATGAAATGCAACAAGCTGGTTTATTTTAATTTGCATTGGTATTTTCTAACAGTACTGAGTGTTGTTTTGTGTTTTGTTTTTTGCGCTACGTTAGCTCTGCGCCTTACTCTAGCAGTCTCCTGACGCTAGGGAACCATTTCTTTTTTTGACCAACTAATAGGTACAAACCTGAACCTGTGACAGTCCCCTCATTTGTACGAAATTATGGATTAGGGCCACTGGGAGAATGTTACGACCCCCTCTGCTAGGCGACAGGAGGGGAGTAACATACACAAGCCCCCACATGAAAACTGTGGGCACATCTGCCCACTTTTTTTCCCCCAGTGGCTTTAATCCTCTTCCATACGTTTGCCTACTGAAGCAATGTATAATGTAAATAGAAAAGAGGAATACAAGTTTTGGAAAAATGACATAGAAACATCAGTCCATGTTACATTTTATGAACAAATGCTCGTTTATTTTTATTTTTTTTTAACACATTGATGGAATATAACTTTCTTTCTTTCTTAGTTGGCAGTTTTGGTCCTCCGTAGATGGTGCCTTAAGTAGACTGCAAAGACTTCTTCATACACTGAAAATGATTATGTGCAAGTTAATAGAGCTTGACCAGTTTGTCACTGGTTATTATCAGCTGACATTACCTATCTGCTAATATATTGGCATTGGCATTTATAACAGCTGATTAATGACAATTATAAAAAAAAAGCAAAGTAGAGCTGGGAAAAACACGCATATTCAGCAATTATGAATATGACGTTCCATAGTTTATCCTTGTCCCTTATAGCAACACATGAGTTTGAGAACTATAATTACAACTTGCTGAGCAGTTGAGCAGAGCATAAAAGAGCAAATATATAATACACATAACAAATGAAAGGAAAAGCTGTTTGTTTCTTTTTATTAGATATTTTTATTTTAATTTTTTTAATATCCACTGAAATATTGGAATATTGGCTTTTTGAATAACCAAATATTGGCACTGGTCTCAAAAATCCTATATTAGTCGAGCTGTGTAATGTAGTTGATGATGTATTTATGTATATAACAACACCAAGTGCATTAAAAAAAACATTAATAAAATATTGATAAGTTGTAAATAAAGGGTCTTTTGTTTCTCATAACATTTCTCCCCTCATCTAATTTTGATGTCTCTTCCCATCTAGTGATGTTTAAGTTGCTCGATCATAGCATTTGTTCCCTTATTTTGGTTAATGTGGGCAAGGGGAACGTTAACTTTTATGTTTAAGAAGAAGCATGACAAAAAACTAAGAAATCAGGCAATTATTTTTTCACAGCACTTTGAGTTACAGTTAAGTAGCGAATATCTTCATTGCACTCTTAAAACTTCGCAGTTGGTGGTTGTTTAAATGACTAACATTGCTCCATTGTGCATTATGGCAGTTGGAAGACAAAATAAAAGTGGCACCCACAGTGTTCTTCATTATTTACCGACACATTACTCCTGTTCTGACATGACACCTGTCACCCACTACAAGTTTCATCCAGGCTCCAAGTGAAATCACTCACATCTCCTTTGTTGCTCTTCATCTGTGAGCAAGACAACAGCAGAAAGCACAGCTGCACAGTGCAGAGATGATTGTGGCACAGATGTGTACTTCCCATAGAGGGAAGGCTGTTATTAGTAGAGCTATCCTTATATGACCAAGAAAAGCAGAATCTACTTTGTGTGTTGTATTGGAACCTCAGCACTGACAATAATAGCTGGTCAGAAGGGTTACATAATCTCTGTGAGTGCAAGAGAAATGTGAAGGTTCATGGGAAGTTAAATGCAAGTGGTGAAAAAAAGGTAAACCATCAGCAAAACCACTTATTTAATATAGAAATAAGGTAAAGAATTATCCCTGTCAGCCTCTTTGCATTTCAGCTGCATGCCGCTGTGGTTTCCTTTTTTTGACAGCATTTTTTTTTTCTGATTGCCTTGGCACAGATTCTACAACAGTTTGAATGTGCAAAAAAAACTCTTAATCAAAGAAGCAAACTGTACTGAAAAGAGCTGGCAGCAAGCATTTCCGTGAAACAAATTCCTTTTTCACGAAACACTCTGGCCATCTTTGTATGTCACAGGAAATTAAAACAATGTAATCAATAAAATCAACAGTAATAACGAAGCACATAAAGAACAATTCTCTCCTCTTCCCCCTATACAGGAAAAACATTTTCTTCTTGATTTAACACACACATATATATATGTGTGTGTTAAAT